>JAZHYW010026046.1:0-29541 GCA_037355805.1 Ixodes ricinus | reverse complement strand
CAATCTGTGTCTTCGGTTTCGCGGCGGACATTAGAAACGCATTAGAAACGGGTCGGTGGAGGCAGCGCTTCACTATGTGACGTAGAGCGCGGGCTCTCGTTGGGGGCTCTGTAAATCACCTGCCTAAGCGGAGTGGCGCGCCATTCTTGGGTGCCGCACTGTCCCAATACATTTCTGTCCTCATTGGGTCCCTTTCTTTTGCAGGGATGCCAATTGCACAGAAGCCCATCCTATGTACAATCGGCCAACCACACTGGATACTTCCTCGGGATGGCGTCTGCGACATAATTTTTTACGAAACCCTCTACTTGAGAGACCAGGGCTCGTTCCTTGACGCCAGCCCAAAGAAATTCGCATGGTTTTTGAAGTACGTTGGAAACCACCCAGGTTCAACGCAATTCGGAATAGCGATAGAACACAGGTAGGCTTAAGACGCGTTTTGAATTCCTGGGACATTTCTAGATCAAGATGGTGGCTGGGATAAATTCTAGCCCTTCACATCGTGACGTGAAATCGGCACATGCTCGTAGAATGTGCATTTTGATGGCGCATTTATTTGATAAAATGTTTAGAAAAAATGAATGCTACAAACTTTCTCGTAACCAACGCAGACGACCGAGTTGGCGATGATTCCAACCTCTGACACCTACTCCCTGTCGGCGCAGCGCTAGGAGACGTCGTCATATGTCGTCTGCTCCCTGCACCTATTGGGACATGGCACCACAGGAATAGGTATCGCTAACTCGGCCGTGTGCGTACACGCCCGCCATTGACTCTAAGAAAATTGTCTTACTTTTGACAAAATAAAAGCTACGCCCTCATATTTTACTAGATAAAATGCGCCACTTAAATGCAAACTCAGTAAACGTTTGAGCTTTCGAAACGGCAAGATTGTGTCCTTTGAACTCCCATTTACTAGCCAAAGAAACCATCCGGCTCGAGCTAAGTACCGTGCGCCAAATCTGAGGACTTACTGCACTCGAACGCAACAAACCGAGACGTGTGCGCAAGCAGAAGCAGACAGTAGTAGGGTCCATACATATGTTTTAGTACCCAAAGGCAAATGGATGGCTTGCCCGGAAGACGGCTAATATTTCGCTCGTATTGGGAATCGGCGCCACTTTGCAGCTAGCACGGTTAAAGGTGTTTACTAAAATCGGAAGAAACTGGCGAATTTCTTTGATGTGCAACGATCGTTCGTACAATAAATGGTACCCTGACCTTCACGCGGTGTCTGAATGAGTGTTCACGGATGTGTTAGCTCGTATTCGCCCATCTATCTCATCATCAATGATCTGTTGACATTGGACAAATCCCAGTGACGTAATCACCCCTAACGCAAACATTATTATTTATCCAAGCGTAATATCGCTGAATACTATACTCCGTTTCACCTTATGTTGTACCGCAGCGAAGGCTAGAAGCGCGAGCTTATAGCGTTGGCAGCTGCTCTTAGTGCACGAGAGCTTGTGCCGCCGAGATGTGCCCAAAAGCAAGGAGCTCGCGCTTGTAGCCTTTCCTGCGGTACATCATACGGTGAAACAGAGTATAGCACATTTATTTCGTTTTGTATTCTAACTAAATGACTTCAAACGTTTGTAGACGACGCATTTTCCGTACCCGAGTCTTGTAGTTAGAGGGAATGGCCACCTCAGTCGCTGAAACTGGGTTACCGAAAACCCAAGACTCGTCTCTGCGTCACCCCGTGACTGAGCATCTTGCGCAGTCCCATGCCGAACTCAAAATTCGCAACGACACACTTGATGCCAGAGAACGTACTACTCAGAACACACTTTCAGGGGCAGTATTCATACTCCTTTATATCGTCGTCGCTGTTTCACATAACGTTCCATACCAGCAGCGAAGAACGAACTCAACGCGACTGTGACGTCAGCCATCACGTCACTTAGCCCGTGGCCACGGCAAAGAGGATGCGACCTGGAAAATAAAAAAACGCTCAAATAAAGTGTAAAATGAAAAACAAAAGTAGCAAAAAATCGAAGAAAAAAAAGTAGCCCGTTTGCTCTGAAAAAAAAAGAGCTCTGGTTAGTTCTCTCTTGTTGCCACGTGCCACGTACGAAACTCGACCGGTGGTCAGGCGGGGGAAACTGGCTGCGTCGTTTCTAATATCGTCAGTCCGAATTGCATTTGGTTGCCTGTTACAAATTTGGAATTTTAAAATTCAGACGCTGCATTTCCCTCTCTAAACAAGTTGTCGCATTTCGCAGTCTAAATGTATTTTTCATAGTTATGTTCATATTGCCTCTTGGCTGACCGTTTGACACCAATAAAATGCGCTAGAAGAACGCTGACCTCTGAACTCACTTTGCAGCAGAATTTTTTTGATCAATTTGCGTTACAGTAAGAGGCTTTACCTCTCTAAAGAATTACTTCAAGGCCAGGGTTTCCTTCTAGTGCGGGAGATTTTGCGACATACCGGATGTCCCAAATAACGGCCAGGCTCTTTAAATCGACCGCAAAATCCGATTTCTTAACCTATCGCGCTTCGATTTTGTGCAGCGTTGTCCACAGATGGTGCATTTTGTTGGTAAAATGTGCAAAAAACGAACTTACCTGAGGAAAAAGTAGAAAAGCAAAAGGCTTAACTGCTATGGAAATGTAGCGAAGCCACCGGTCTTCAAGCCATTGGGCGCCTTATTGTTTGAAGACCTCTGGCTTCGCTGCACTTTCCATAAGAGTTAAGACTTTTCTTTTTTACGTTTTCCTCAGGTAAGTTCGATCGTTGCAAATTTTATTGAACAAATGCACCACCTGTGGGCAACGCTGCACAAAATTGTAACGCGACAGGTTAAGAAACCGATATTCGCTGTCGATTTAAAGAGCCTGGCCGCTAATTGAGACACCAGGTATTACAACCCCTCCCTCTTAAGAAAAAAAAACAGTCAATCCAAGTGGATTGAGAGACACGTTGTAATTGGTTGAATTCATAAATAGTAACTTTGTCATTTCTTTAATCATTTAGCTGGCAAAAAAAAAAAAGAAGTTCTGGCTATTGCGAGGTTTGAGTAGGAGGAAAGCCGAGTTATGTTATTTTCTTTCTATTCCCTCTTTGAAGTTACATATGTACCGAGTTTGCTACCCCCAAAAATATGCAGGATTTTGTTTCGCCGGAAAAATAATCTACTCATCGCCGAACGCTCATTCTCCGCCCAAAAGAAGCGCTAGCTAGGGTCCGAACCCCAAGCCAGAGTTCTGCACGAGCCGAAATTTTATTCAAAACTTATAAGTGATTTTTTGAAAATATAATTGGAAAAATTGGGCCCATTTTTGCCCCTTTTTGGTTTTTTGCTCCATAGTATTCGAGTGCTCCATCGGACACCATTTTCAGATTGAAGTTTCCAGGAAATCCCTTGTAACCTTTGAACAAAATATCGGTTCGTGCTGAAACTTCGGCATCCGGTTCGGACATCCAGCGCTACCTTTGGGCGGATATTGAGGGTTCAGCGATGCGAAGTTTATTTGTGTAGTGAAAAAAGAAATCCCATAAATGTTTTTCGGCGACTTACTGTATGTATCGCGTGCTGTTTTATAGTGTACACAGCACGTGTCTTAGTTTATTGTTGTTAATTTATTCTAACTATTAAAGTGATGCTCACTCTCTTTTTACGTGCATTAGTCCTTTTTCCCTCGTGCTCTGGTGGCGTTTTGTGTCTAATATTGAAAGGATGATATTGTTGAAGTCTTTATTGGAGCTGTGAACCTTACTGTTTTGCTTCGTGTATCTTCCTCCCTGCCACGGCAAACAAGCCTGCAGTATGTAGAAAAAAAATCACCAACATATTTGTGAACATAAATTTTGTGTAAGAGCAAGCCGACCTCGCTGTTGTGTTTTTCCACGGGTATACCACCAGTCTTGTTAAAAAATAATGTATTGACTTATAGATTTATTGACTGACTGATTGATGAAATGAGTGAGTGAGTAAGTGAGTGATTGACTGATTAAATAATTTATTGAACGATTGACCGTGACCTGGGCGTCGAAAGCAAAATTGGAATATGAATTGCTAGCAAGAACTCACACGACTCTTATTTCTCGCAGCAAAGTCCTCAATGCGTACATCGACCTGAATGGGAAAGATGGTAGAGATGCATTTAAAAGAATCTGGACGAAAAACATTCGCCACTATGGTGTTCTCAACTTCCCAGCGCACGATTCCCTGGTGACCAGCATAGCAACGTTCGTCAACTACGACCGGCTGCTGAATGTAGGCACATGTACTTCCATCCCTGCGGCACGGTAGAAGTATGGTGCCTAGAACGTGTTATAGACTGGCCTGTTTAGAGTTCTATCCTGATCATGGGTCAAAAGTGGACCCTAAATAGTGTCGAATTGCGTTAGAGGAGCCGGCGTTCTATGGTGCCATACGTCGCGTTCCTGGCGGTTGGTGCTAGAAGTCCCGGCTAAAGGAAAGAGCGACGCGAATGTCGCTGTAGTCGCGGAGCCCCAGTCCTTGGATCATGAAGCTTCTGTTGATTGTCAAGCCAGAAAGCGAGCTGCAGCAGAGCAGGCGTCTGTTGTGTCCACCATCGCGGTTGTGACACCACCAGGATTGCAGCCGGCAACAGCAAGACACTTTGATGACGTCCATCAGACGTAAATCTAGGCACAACTTACGTAGCAAACACACCAGTCGGAGGCGCCTTCCAAGCAGAAATGCGTCTCCGAGTTCAGGCAAAATTTCACAAAGGACTATGCACTCAAAAATAGGGGTGAACATGGACACTCTCGTGCGGGGAGTCAAACGATACCCCCTATATAACACCACTGTGGAGTCATCTAATCCCCCATATTCAGGAAGTCACAGTGTTGGTGTGAGTCACCGATTAAGGGGTCATTTGGCACCCCCGTTGGACTTATCTGACACCCCATACTAAGGGTTTTGTTCAATTTCCCACGTTACACGTAAGGCATTAAGTGATCCGCTAACAAACCGATCTCAATAAGCAGTCCACTCATGCGTGACTCACTGATCTTCACTAGGGCGCCGGATGGCGCATTGGGGAAACAGGTATGAATCCGCCGCAAGTAAGCAGATACTCTCGAAAATAAACGACTGAGAGGCTTTTAAACAGTTCCCAGGGCTTGTTTGAGCAGCGTCCAGAGCGCTGGAGTTGTTCTTGTCATCTCAAGAGAACCTGCTTATTGCGCAGTACCTGCGCATTCAGACTTGAAAAGTCTCCTGCAAAGTCATTTAATTATAACATTTTAAGATTGTGGTTGATCAAGTGTGTATATGTCCGACGTTCGCATGCCTCATTACGGGGATTTAATTCGAACCGGGATTATTAAACCCCGCTAAAATAAAAGAAGACATGAAGCAAAACATCGAATGAATGCACTAGGAAGCCCAGCAGAGGCCCGACGTCCTGGACATGCATCGTACTACCGGTCATTTCACATGCGTCAGACCAACACCACCTAGAATAATCAGAGCCTCCGTATCGCCTTCTCTCTCTTCATGAAACGTCATCAAAGTCAGATGGCGCTAACTCGGCTATTGAACCCGAGTCCAACATTCGACGCGATGATTGAATACGAGCCCCGGCCGAACACTGACGCAGCACTCGGGCCCAATCTCAAGCCTCAATCGTTCTGACAGTGATGGCGGTAAGGACGCCTTCTTCAATATCCAGGTGGTGTAGGTCAGACTCGGAGGGCAGCTATGCGCCATGCAGCCCAATATAGTAGGAATATTTTCCGTGACGCCGCCATAACTGCAGCAGTGAGGCTTCAGGTAATGACACAGCTCGTGCCGTCTCGTGCTTTGCTCGCGCCGACACTCAGCAGGACGGTCCCGTGTGCACAAATACTACAGTTTCCACGATGCGTGGCGGCAGCGGTGACGTAATGAAACTGGTTGTTAGGTCATTCTATCAGAGATGTACGCTGACTCCATTTATAACTCTCAGGCGATCGCTTGAGGCACATATTATGGTCGCTGCTTAAGAAAATTTTCAACTCATTAGAGTTTGCTTGAATCCCATTATTAAAGCTGGTACCCTTTTCGGCTTCGAGGGACTTTCATTATCTCCCGATCATATGGTGCGCTCCAACACCATTGGAGTTATATAATTTCTATCGAAACAGGATGCTTGTAACTCCCCATGTGTTCGGCTGACACCTTTATATACACTCTAAAACATACGGTGCGTTTGCTGTGCCGCAAAGCACTTGGGAGAGAGACAACTGCTACAATCCACGAAAGGAGCTGGCCGAGTGACGAGCATGTAATTATGTCTGGCCTTAAGAGAATCGACTGCACAGAGGCACTGATTATGACATTTTACGTGCTTACGCCCGGCTCGGTGTGGCTTTTCAGCCTATAATATTTATGTCCATGCATATTTACATTCTCGTCATTTGCGGAGTTCCCTCCGGATAGTTGCAGGGAGTGGCTCCTCCGAGCGGTTCACGGGAACGTAGGACGACCACTCCAGATTTTTTGGGGGAAATCTCTATGTTCGCTTAGTGGAGCATTTCCCAATTACGAGTTCATGCTTTCTATGTTTGAACCCTATAAAAGACTGACACATGTACACAAACAAGATCGGGCAAATATGAAAAACAAAATGCTTAATTCAAAATTTGGCATATCAGTTTCCCGAATTCAATAAGTGTCTCGTTGAGTTCGGCAGTGTGCCGCAAGATGCTAGCACCACTCTGTCAATAGCAGCCTTGAGGACATGCTTGAGTTAGAACAGGAGAAAAGCTCCTTTACGTTACGGTCCCAGTGCGCCATCAGCGACGGCAAAATGCCGTCGCTGATGCCTTCGTGCGCTCTCAGTCTACAGCAAAACGCCACCGTCAAGAGGCGGTGGCATTTTGCCGTACACTGCAAAGCACCAGAAAAACAAAAATAAACAGCATAGTAACAATTTAGATTCCCAAGGATCTTAGAGAAACTATATTGCGTCCGCGAGTGTTTACAAAATGTTCTGATATCTGGCATTTGTTCGATATCAAATATCAAGTATACGAGACCCTTATCCGTTGAGAACTTGCGCGACGTCTGCCACGTAAATAGTCATCTCTTCAACTGTAGCTTGCACAGCCGCAAAAACCAGGGCGCGTCCTCATCATTCGAATGAGCTTGAAGCTTTACAGGCACGTGCAATAAACTGGAAAAAAAATCCAATATACATAACGAGTGGCTACCGCGTGTGCTTTCGATATGCAGAACAAGATAATTTAGATTGACGTCATCTATGGAGTAGCCGTGGAACGCTTACTAATTCTCTATACTGTTTCCTGTTTTTTCTACCTTTTCTTTTACCCTTATATATTTCCTACCAAAGAGTTATTATCAAAGCACTTAAAAAACAATGTTTTTTCCACTCCATTCCAAGCCACATCATTTTAAATTTTTTGTGCAGCATGGATTTCTTTTTATTCAGAAAACCTTTTAGAGTTATCTGACAACTATTTCTCATAAATATGACGTACATTTGATGTACGAAATACCACAAGAGCTTCGCTCAAGTGAAACCCTGTTCCGGGGCCAGATAACAGATGGCACTGGGTACCAATATCTTCTTTCTTCGTAAGAGATTACGACACACACATTTAAAATGTGGGTGTTATCTAGTAATTCCCAGACATTAGTTGATCCTCTAAGAATTAATTGGACACGAGGTCTACCAAAGCATTCGGCAAGGACTCATATCGAATCACAGGGTTCGAGCGTAAGTTATGCTCACTCCCAATGTTGTCTCATGAGGTTTTGAAAAGGTTCTATTAAACTCGGTTGTAAGCAAGCACAATCTTGTCAAAGGGCTTTTACAGGTTACCACTGACAAAAAGCGCCAAGCACAAACACGTCTCTTTTTGCTTCACAATCCTCCTACAGAGGCTGAGGCTTCTTCAGGAAGAACACAGAGCTGGAGCAGGCGACAAGACTGGATATCTCGTCCTCGGAATCGCACTCTACGCTCCACGCGAGGGCAAGGTGCACGACTTCTTAGCAAACCTGCTTAAGTGAGTCGTTACTCGGAATCCATATGCAAATATCAAACTTTGTTTTTAGATTTTTTTTTACTCCGGAGTTGTGAAGGGCACGTTTTTTCAGGATTGTGTCCGTCCTCAAATGACCTGATGACACAAGACTCTGCACAGCTACCGCCATCTATGAGCGACGACGGCAACCAGACAACCGGCTTGCCGGTTGCCTGGTTTCCGCCACTGTTCACAGATGGCGACAACCTTTTGAGCCTTTCCACTCTGGCTTGCCGACCTTCGGTCGGCCATGACTTCATTCCCACCATAGCTTAGCTTCCCTGGTCTTCCTTCTTCCCCAGAGTGGAAAGGCTGAAATTTGTTTTCTTTACTATGCATTTTATTTGCCGATTTTCACGGAGTTACGCAACGTTTCGCTGTAACGTTGAACGGTAGCAGATGACTGTTAGAGCTATATCCTCGTTATAGATTGTAAACCCCGGATGTTTCAGGTGCATAGGCTTTAAGGCTGTAACACAGTACAGGCTGTAACAGCCGGCTCTTACAGCTGTACAGGCTGTAACAGTGTAACAGCCAGCTCTATCAGCCGGCTATAACTGTGTTACAGCTATACAGGATGTGACACTGCATAGGCTGTAGCAGCCGCCTTCTAGAGCTGTATGGTCTAACTGCACAACCAGTTACAATGTATAGTCTGTATAGGATGTAACAGCCGGTTGTTTGGCTGCATAAGTTGTGTAAGCAGTAGTTATAGGCTAACACTGTAGAGGCTGTATAGACTGTTACTGTGTAGACCATAGCGCTGTGTAGGCACTAACAGCTGTATCCGCCTCGATATTGAACTAAAAGTAGCACTACTGTCATGCTATCATCATCATCAATGTGTTGATAGGAAGATGGCTACCCCATAGGCTATCTGCGGTCGCGGCCAAGAGCCTGCAGAATATCGCGTTTATTGCCTCGTACAGTATCATAGTGAAACCAATTTCAACAAAAAATGGTCCCATACTGTTCATTGCCTGAGGGCAATAACTATTGCGCGGAGGTGGGGTGCAGTTTTCACCGATATCCAGCGGCCGGCGCGCTGAGGAGAGAGTGGCTCTAGAAGTTGAGATCTGATTCACGCGATGGTTTGCTCTAAACATTTCACCGCCGAAGACTTCAAAACAACGATGCATGACAACCAAGGTAAGTGGAAACATAGAACTGTTTACATAAGTATCACGAGTGGCCCAAGGTATAGAGTACGCATAAAGCGTGCGCGTTGATACTAGCTCACTGCGCGCAGTGTGATAGTCCTTAGTGTGGGTTCTCCCGCTGTGGTGTTTTTGGAGAGGATGCGACTGCCACAAACTTATTACTGCGTGAGAATCCGACTTTTGAAACATTGTTGAATTGTCACTCCTACGAGCCCCCTAACAATGCTTCACTAAAGAAGCCATCGACTGCAGCGGAAGTGATTTGCTGAGTGCCTGTGTGGGCGTCGGACGCACGTGATCAAAGTTATTGAAGTTCGGTTGGAATTATGCGGCAAATAGGGCTGATGGCAACTGGTCAATCTACCGAAAGAGCAATAGAGACTATCTACCCTAATCGATTACTTGTTTATTCTCCGTGGATTTTGCTTACCCTCCGCGTGACGAAGACTTCGTGCCATTTCGCTGGAAAACAAAATTTACAGCGGCAAAACACGCCACATGAAAACGGCATGGTTACATCTAAGGTTAACAGCTCACTAAAGAACATGGGTGCCACGCACGAAGATCGAGCCTTTTTTTTTTTTTTTGAAGGGATTGCACTGTCTTTTGCAACACCCTTCACGCGTTCAATATTTTTGAGAATTACAAAACTAGCGAAATATAAAGGCACGCGAATATCTCTCCTGTTTTGAGGCCAGAATTCAAGTCTTTAAAATTCGCGAGAGTTAGCGTCCGGGAATAAATTTCTGTGTCTAATTTGCGAAAATGTTTAGATCGCAAAAAAAAAAGGTTTTACGTATGCGGCGTTTAAAACGATCGGGAGGACGATTCGTGCGATTCTGGCGGTCCTTCTGCGAACATAGGTCTCGAGGTGCTCGGTTCGTGCTCGTGTTCCTTGTCCGTTGAGTGCCGCGCATGGCACGCGGTGATGCGTCACATTTGCGTGCTATGGCGCGTCAGACATGAGGCAGTCCTGCGCTTGGTAGCTAGGAGCTCACCGGTTGATGGAAGCCTGTAGGCCGGCAGGAGGTCTTGTTTCGTAGCTCCGGATCACCAGGTTGCAGCCAGGAGGTGATTTTGTGTGCTAACAAATTTATATGTTACTATTTGATCCGAGCGCGTTGTTAAAATGATTACTTAAACATGAAATAATAAAAACATACAATACGTACACGGATGACCACACTCTTTCAAATAGCAACGACGTTTAATTCTGGTGACAAAAATGCACGCCCTACTGGAAATTTGTGCGCAGATAAGGAGAAAGGAAAAGGAAGGGGGAAGGGACATGGGAAACCAAGGGAAGAGGTCGGGGGAGGAGGGCGAAGCGCAGTGTCTTTTTTCTAAGTTGAGTTTCATTTCATTTATTTCCACCTTAAAGGCCCAGTCAGGGCATTACATAAGGGGGGGGGGCAGTACGACACAATAAATCAACATATAAACGCAATAAAATACAATAATAGGCAGTCAGGAAAAATTGGAGTAGAAATTATACATAATGTAAACAAAAGAACACTCACAAAACATGGGTTTGAAGCGTATTCAGGAACGCTGTCGCGTCGCTAATGGTGACTATCGATGATGGCAACTGATTCCATTCGGATATGGCGAGAGGAAGAAGGGATTCGTTAAAGGCTTTGGACTTACCAGAAATTCGTTTGATGGCACAGGAGTTATTTAGACGAGACGACATTCTTTCTGGGGGTGATAATAAGGAGTCCCTGAGGTCTGGGCAGTGGTAGTATATTTTGTGAAGGAGGCAGAGTCGAGAAACTTTCCTTCGTAGGAGCAGAGGCGTCAGTCCGAGTTGATTTTTCAAAGAAGACACGCTGGTGAAATGATCGTATGATGATAGGATGAAACGAGCGGCTCGGTTTTGCACTGCTTCTAATGTATTGATAAGGTATGCTTGATGGGGGTTCCAAATTGAAGCGGCATACTCTAATTTAGGGCGAATATACGTTTCGTAGGCTAGTTTCCGGACATGTGGGGTGCATCTCTTAGGTTTCGTCTCATGAATCCGAGGGTCCTGGATGCTTCTGCAGAGATGGCTTCAATATGAGTTTTCCAAGTGAGGGAGGATGTTAGTCTGATACCGAGATATTTGTACATGGGAACAGCTTCAATCACATCGCTGTCAATGGAATATTGATATGTTAACAAGGACTGTTTTCTAGTGAATTGAACTAGTTTGCACTTAGCTTTGTTGAGCGTCATCAACCATTTACCACACCAGTGGCTAACCTCCTTAAGATCATTCTGAAGCTGGTGGCTGTCGTTAACCGATGAGATCTTGTTATATATGACACAATCATCGGCAAAAAGCCGTATTTTAGAGGAAATGTTACATGGAAGATCGTTAATGAATATTAAGAAGAGCAGAGGGCCGAGGACGGAGCCTTGCGGAACGCCAGACGTAACGCTTGTTAGACTTGATTCATGATCGTTAATGGCTGTGTATTGAACACGAGATGCAAGAAAGTTTCTAATCCAGGAGAGTACTAAGGGGTCTAAATGCAGGGACGATAACTTGGAAAAAAGACGGCGATGCGGAACACGATCGAAGGCTTTTGAAAAGTCCAAAAATATGGCATCTGTCTGTACATGAGAGTTAAGGTTAGTATGTAACTCATGAACAAATTCGCACAACTGAGTCTCGCAAGAGTAGCCCTTGCGGAAGCCATGCTGTTGTCTAAAAAGAAAACTGTTTGCGGACAGATGAGTCATTATGTGAGAGTATAAGATATGTTCGAGAAGTTTAGATGATATGCATGTTAAAGAGATGGGGCGATAATTCGAGACGGAAGACCGAGTTCCTTCCTTGTAGATGGGAACTACCCTACCGACCTTCCAATCGGAAGGAAGGAAGCTCTCAGAAAGTGATTGGTTGAAGATGAGGCAGAGAAATTTGCTCGAAATTGCAGCAGTATTTTTAAGGATTTTTGCATTGACATTGTCAGGGCCACCTGAGGATGAAAGCTTGAGTTTAGCAATTAGATTATTAATGCCAATTTCGTTAACAGAAATTGGTGTCATGGAATCATAACCTTCCACAGGAACGATGGGAATATTACATGGACTTTCATTTGTAAATATGGAAGAAAAGTATTCATTGAACACTTCAGGGCATTCACTCTCTTCAACAGGTTCACCGTTATGGTGTACCAGGTTGATAGTCGCGGGACTGCTTTTGGGCGACATTAGCTTCCAGAATTTCGTGGGGTTGTTACGCAATATTGTTGGTAAATCTTGAGAGAAAAATTTTGTTTTCGATAATCTAAGGTTCTTCGTATAGTTTCTAAGTGCATCGTAGTAAGAGTCCCAAGCACGAGATGAATTAGATCGCTTTGCCCTTGCAAAAAGTCGCTTTTTCTTGCTAGATAATGACCTTAGCGTTTTATTATACCATGGTTTGGATGAGTCGGTATGAATTCGTATGGTAGGGACATACAGATGCACCAGGTCAACCATCTTTTTCCTATAAAGAACCCAGTTTTCTTCAACAGATCTTAAGAAAAATTCGGCTTTAAATGTGACATAGAAAGTTAATAACTCGTTGTTGATTGCTTCATAGTTAGCTTTATTGTAATCGTGAATAATTTTGCAAACTGGGCTCTTCACAACAACAGGCAGTGACAGGGCAACGTGTACGATTTTATGATCACTCAGACCTTCAGAGAGTTGGATTGACTTCACGATATCAGGCGATGTAGTTAGGACGAGATCAAGAATGTTAGATGATCGTGTGGGCTCGTTAACTACCTGCGTGAAATTGAATGTTAGACACACCTCAAGGAAATCTACAGAAGCGCGTGACCCTTCAGATGACAAACTGACCCAATTAATCTGTGGGAAATTAAAGTCACCAAAAAGCAACAGATCAGCTTTGGGAAAGCGGGTTTTAATATCAACTAAAATAGAGGACAGATTGACAGCAAACAGTGAGTCACAGTCAGGTGGTCTGTAACAAACAGCAAGAATAATCTTGTTGGAAGGGGTGCTAAGACATACAGCAGAAATTTCAATGTTGCAATCTAAAAGTCTGACATCAAAGCAAGGGATATTCTTTTTTATAGCGATAAGCACACCACCCCCTCTTCGAGTCTCCCTGTCATGACGAAATATATTCCAATCAGCATGAGAACAGAAGATTTCGCTGTCATGAATGCTAGAGTTAAGCCACGTTTCTGTTAAGATAACGATATCCGACGCGCTATCTTCCATGATGCCATGAAGTTCGTCGCGTTTCGGGATGATACTTCGTATGTTAGTAAATAAGACCGAATAAAGTCTGTTTTTATCGCGAGGTTCAAAGCGACAACTAATGGACTTTGTTTTTATTGTTTGCTACGCGTTTGGCTCGTTATGCTCGGGGACGTTAAGCTCGACAACAGATTGGGACTCCTCGCTATAGCAGTAGCGCTTGTTTCCAAGGATCAATCTGTCAAAACGTATCTTGAAGGGGACGTTTAGGCTTTTCCCATACGCAAAAAGTCTGCTTCGAGCCAGCCGTATTGAAGCGGAGAAGTCCTCTCTGATAGCAAAGGCAGTACCTTTTAACTTAAACCCACAAGCCAAAGTACTTTCCTTGTCCTTGAAACGAGCAAATTTGACAATGATTGGTCTATTTTTGCCCTCCTGAAAATGACCTAGACGGTGCGACCGCTCAAGATTAGTGGCGTCCAAGTGCAGGCCCAATTTTTCAGAGCAGAAAGCAATTATCTTTTCCTCAGATTGAAGCCAAGTTTCGGATGGCGAGTCAGGACAGCCAAA
The DNA here is from genome assembly GCA_037355805.1 of Ixodes ricinus. Lineage (NCBI taxonomy): Eukaryota > Metazoa > Arthropoda > Arachnida > Ixodida > Ixodidae > Ixodes > Ixodes ricinus. Next base: position 15,594 of record JAZHYW010026046.1, on the reverse strand, counting down.
AAACAGCAAGTTAGACCGTCTAAGTCTATTTTGCTGGTCTTCACATTGTTTTCGAACATTATCCAGCTGAATGGATATACTGTTCGGGGAGATGGGATGAGCTACGGCGTGTGAAGCAGCCAACTCTGCTTCGACTGCGGTTAATCTAGCGGAGAGTTGGCCCACTGATGCACTCGTACTCTTTTGCTCACTTTCTATAGCACTGATTTTAGCCAGCATGTTACTTTGAGACGCCTCAATTCGTTGAACAACGGCTAGAATGTTCGCTATTTGCTGGCTATCTGTAAGGGGACCAGGGTTTGATTCGACGTCGCCCGACACTTCCAAAAGCAGCTGAGACAGTGATGCAACGTAGCAAACTTCAATACTACAGCGGCACAACCACTTCAAGCAAGAGCGCACGTCGTCGTTGGGGCACGACACCAAAAACAAGCAAGGGTCATCACTACGAAAGCACTGAACATTGCCAAGGTAACGAACCTGAATGAATAGACGGGTTTGCGTCATTGTCTGTTCAACGGTGACGTGCCCCAACTGGCTCGTCGATGAAAGGCCCTTTTGTAGACACCCGCAGGGGAGCGTTCCAGGTTGCCAGATGAAGAGTGTGGTTACGTCCAGTTCCAGCGTCGGCGACGGTATCGGCACGGGTGCCGAGTCATCCCCCGGGAAGTAGGTGCCGTACTCGTAGTTGCCGAGGACGAACGGGCCTGCCTCGGCGGTTGAAGCACGTACCAGTCCCAGGAGCAACTGAATGAATAGACGGGTTTGCGTCATTGTCTGTTCAACGGTGACCATCGAAGCTTTCCTAATCAAGAACGCAAGAAACATCTCATCGGCTTTCCTAACATTATGAAGACGGGAAACAGGATTTCTTCGGCCAGATCTGGAGAAATCACGGAATTTAATATAGAAGGAACATATGTCACCATAACAGAGCGCTTCGCCCTCCATCCCCTCCCCCTCTCAAATTGGAAGGAACAGACATGACCGTGACACAGAGCTTCGCCCTCCTCTCCCACCCCTTTCCTTCTGTTTTCTATTCCCTTCCTACTCTCCTCCTCCCCCCCCCTTATCTGCGCAAAAATTTCGAGTAGAGCGTGAATTTTTGTAATCAGAACTAAACGTCGTTGCTATTTGAAAGAGTATGGTATTATGTGTGCATCTTTTATGTTTTTAGTCTTTCGGTTTTAAGTATTTGTATTTTACTTTATTCACAACGGAGCCAAAGTAATTAGCGCTTGTAGAATTTAGACTGCGTAGCCGATCGTCCAGACACTCGAGCTCCTGCGCGCAAGTTGTGATATTCTCTCACTACAACGGTAATGAACCTTTAGTATGAAGTAGTTTATTGGCCAGGGTAATATTTGCGAATCAACGGCAGAAAAGCACACTCTCTTCACTGTACAGTTTGTTTTAAGTGTCTGAGTTTCGATTCAGAAAAAGATATGACAGGCCAGGACAAAGCTACAACGTTCATAAACGATCTGACAAAATTCTATACACCAAGACGCTTTAGAGGAGATTGTGTTCCGCCAGTAGATTGACTAGACCCGAGCTAGAAGTGGACGCCCACACAGTTTTCGTATCTAATCTCTGCCTCGCATCGTACAGACGTCTTGAACGTGTTGTACTCGCATCGTCCACAAAGAAGTTTAACCGCTTTAGTCGTCAGTAGCACGAAGGCCACCATTAGTACGGCACATATGCCGTTCTTCCTCTAATGATAATAATCAGAGTGCCCAGACTGAACTTCGGGAAAGGTATATTTCTTTCTCGAGATCGGAGAGGTTATGCGTCGCCGACAGGAACGACTTGTCCGAGCCCTCGCCAACTTACCCATCGTTGCCACCCTCTCAACACCATCAGCACATCCGCCGGGCGCCGCCACTAGGAGACAACTGAAACCTTGACAACAACACTTCCGGCCTTTGAGTTGTTACGTCTCGAAGCTGGCGGCGTAGTGTGCGTTTCAAGTCGTCGTTAAATAAAATAAAAAATAACACTTAATAATTGTTAAAAATAATGTAAAACATCATGGAACTTACAACACGTCTAAACCTCTATAAAACGCCCTTTCTGCCTGCGCCACCAAAAAAAAATGCAAGGAGGACCTTTATATGGGCGAGAATGTGGGAGAACCCGGATTTCTGACGGACCCATGCGCACGCTCCAAAAATATTTCTCGCAAATATTTATTTTATGTTTATTTTTAAAGGGGGGGTGAGGGATGGGTTGTTGCATTGCGCGCAAACATGGCCGGGTTGGCAACGCGCAGGGCTGCCACGCAGAGGCACGGGATGCGAAGCCCACCTGCCTTTTTCTTTATTTAATTTTTCGAGAATTTTTAGAACGTTCCTATGTAATGTTATTAAGTGTTGCGTGTTCATGCTTAGAGTATTCTACACTATGTACTTTGTATAAAAGCAGCTGCTGCTGGCAGCATCAAGGTAGACACCTTTCGTCTCCTGACGCAGGATGCATGGTACCTTTCTTATTGAGTTTGTTGACACAAGTCCGCTTCACTGAATTTTTTTTTTTTGAGTTCTGTATTCCTCTATAATAAAAGTTCTATTCTTGAAATTATTACAGCCTGGTGAATCTGTTGACATAATAAAGAGTATTGACGTTAGGGTTGTCATTTGTCCTTTAGAACCGATTCAACACTTCAAGCAAACCAGCGCATAAACTACGACTTCGCCGAGCTTAATTCTATCTGGGCTGTGGCAGTTGGTTATTTATACTCCTTTTCTGACGTCAAGATGGCTATGCCTGCAAGTTTCTAGAACATCCCGGTTGAATGCTATATAGTGTCGCGTGTTCCTGTTCAGAGTAGTCTAGACTACGCTCTTTGTATAAATGCAGTTACTGCTGGCAATTTCAATATTGACGCCTTTCCGCTTCTAACGCAGGATGCGTGGTACCTTTATTATTGAATTTGTAGGCACAAGATAGCTTGACTGAACTTATTTTTTCACTTCTGCATTCATTTATTATGTTCTATTCTTAAAATTATTACGGCCTGGTGAATCGTTTGACACAATAAAAAAAGTATTGATATAAGGGTTGTCATTGGCCCTTTAGAGCCCATTGAGCCCTTCAGGCGAATGAGCGCTTGAACTATGACTTAGTCGAGATTTATTCTATCTGGGCTGTGCAATTAGTTATTCATACTTTTTTTTAAAAAGACAAAATGGCCACGCCAATACATGGCTTTCAAATGACGTCATTCAAAGAACGCTCCGATGACCACCAGAGAACAGGAGAAGGAGCTCCCCTCTTACTAGGATCCTCTTTTGTGCCTCCAGGATTTGTATAGACGTCGTTCTTTTCCTCCCAGAAGATTATAGAAGATTAACCCGTCACTCAAACGTCTTACAAAAGCAGCTTCCTCTCATCCTCTTACATGGTAGTCGAAAGTATGCGAAGGGACGCTAGTGCAAGCCATGTGTGTACTTTGGGTCTGTAGAACAATGCAGCCTAGCAATGCAAAAAGTTATCTCTCTTTATATATATATATATATATATATATATATATATATATATATATATATATATATATATATATATATATATATATATATATATATATATATATATATATATATATTATATTAATTTGTGACGAACATTACATTGCCTGTCTCTGCTCCGGCGTCTTCTTAGCACGTCCAACACAGTCATAGTCCACGCCGCCGCTTCGGCTCAGCTATCAACTTTTTTGTCCGCTTGTTGCTCTTGCGAGGCTTTGTGAACTCTATGACACATGCACTGAGAGCTTCGTGCCGGGATCTGCGCATGCGGGCGACAAGGGCAGGAATATCGCACGCGTACATTTCGTTCCCGCGCATGTTGCGCTTTAATCGGGCGACCAGAATTTGTAGGAGGCTGGAGGGGTGGCGTGACAAAGCAGTGCTTGGCCTACACAGTGCGTTTTTTTAAGGTTTTACGCAACATTTCCAAAAAGGCCGACAACGCTACATTAATAATGCTGTTTGGGAGGGTCAGTTATACGATAACGGGCATAATATAGGGCGCCAATCGCCGGGATAAATAGGGATAATAAACTAAAATCTGTTAATGAACCTTGTATTACTGAAAGTAAACACGGTTCGAATTACATGCTAGCTGAGCGTCGCACGAAATAACTAAATAAATCGAACTTTGAAAGTCCTGGAGCGCGTGGGAAGCGCAATGGTGGGCTAACGTTTTCACTCCTGCATCAGGCTCAAGTCTGGCGGTGCTAAAACACAAGTGAAAGCACCACCGCTCGATCATCGATCGACTTCTCGCACTGCCAGCCTTGAACCGGTGGCACAAGTGGGAACTTTAGGGCTCCACCAAAGAAATAGGGGGTGTACAGGCTCCTCCCCTTGTCCCAAATGTAACTCCCCAAAACTACACTTCGTCATTCTGTCCACTGACGTCAAGCTGGCGATACCGACTTTTACAAGCGGCTTGATAGCTGTTGCACATAACGTATTAAATAGCTAATATGCGTATCAAAAACTACAAAAGAAATCACTGAGGCTTTGCAGCAGGGCCAAAAAAACCTTGAATGTCTTAATGTAGCCTTTAATGAGTACATTAGCAATTTTAATGAGTTGCATCGCTCGACTATCAAGCCGCCCGTAAAACTTGGAATCGCCAGCTCGACGTCGCTGGACAGAACGTCGAAATGTAGTTTTGGGGTGTTACATATGGGACAAGGGGTGTACCCCTGTACACTCCCTATTTCTTAGAGTGCACGTGCTAAAAATCTTCCTATATTTTACTGATTTTCTGGTTTTTGATGACTCTTCGAAGGTTTCTAATTTGAGCCACATTTTTGTATTTACTAAATTAAATGTGAATCAAAGAGCTTGATTTAACTATCCGACATATATTTACGATTGTATCCTACATAATATTTCCACGTCCTTATACCTCGCCTCCACAAACCGGATTATTGTGGCCTTAAGAGCTTTTTAAAAGCAAATTTGCAAAGCCTTAGAATAGCCATATATCTTACCATTCTCTTCTGTTCCTCTCACCAGGCGTGCACCGCTTGATGCAGTAATACTCCGAACGCACTACGAAGTTAACTCTGCTGAAACTAAGTGCTTCGTCACTGGGCCAAGTGTCTACGTAAGAGCTTCTAACCAGCACGAAGTGGCAGTGGTAAGAAGACTAATGCACTTGTGAGGCTGTATCTCTTAAGTTTGGGCAGCGCCTTTGGCGAGCAACGAGCGAATATTTTTGTTCGCGTTTTAGCTGCGCTTCAATACGTTTTTGTACGTTAGTCGTGGACACTGAACTAGCAGAATTTTGTTGATGTATATAAATATCTCAATGAAAATATCAACGAAAAAGCAACAAAAATATCCTTATCTATTCATAGGCCACTTAAAACGTGAAGTGAATTTATATTGTGTTTCTTTGTTTTTGTTTATAGTTCCTTCAGGCGCACTGTTACCGCGCGTAGCCAGATGCTGTCATGCGTTTATAAAAGACTGTGGGTCGTGGGATGTAATGATGCAGTTCGCCCAACTCACTAAAATCTGTTTAAGTGAATGCTGCGCCCTCTAACAAGAAATGTAACAAAATCGCGTTAATTTCAATTTCTGAAGCCCTAACACGTTATTGATATTAGTTGCAACCGAATTTCGTAACCGTTGGTACCTAAATTTAACAAACGTTGTTTTGCCTTAGTTCCACGTTGGTTTTAATATCCGTATTATTAGGTGGCAGAATTGAGAATCGTATAAAACTATGACAATAACATAACTATCATAAACAGACCTCGCATAATTTATTTTATCCTTGGTTTATGAAACTCGTAGAACCCAGGAAGGTCTCGATGGCTTTGCAGAAAGGCATAAACCATGGCTAATTTTAAACAAGGTGTGTACAGAAACGCAATGTGGTATAGAATGCTGAAATACAGTGCCAAAACTTTTCTGTTTGTTAGTTACCTTGGATTACAATGACCACAGTAGTTCTCAACTAAAAAAATACTAACGGGTAACCAGTAATGTTGATACTTGTAAAGTGTTGCTTTCAGCGCTGCTTCCAGCCAGAACCATATATACTTTGAGACTTCGGCCGAACGGCGGAACTTGCGCACCGCCAGAACTAGCGAACTTTCGCACAAGACTCGTTCGCCATATTGGGTTATTTAACGATAGAACACGCTTTGGTTACATGCCCGATGTAAAAGGAAGCAAACGAAGGTTTATGTCTTAAGCAAATCACTGAAAAGATTATTTTCTCAATTATGTGAGGTTAAGAGGGAAACCTAGCACTGTGTCTTAACATAAGTGTTGTGGGCGTTACCGAAAAAAAAGCAACGAAATACGTGTTTCATTACTTGCCAATAAAGTAACGCGTTACAGTCACCGATAAAAAAGTAACGCACGTTACTTTTGAGTTACTGTCTATTTGGGAGCAAAAACGTTTCTTGTTTCCGCCAATACCAAGTTGTGTGGCGCCAGAAGGTACCGCGAAAGCTCATCATTCGCACAAGACACGGAGGTGCGTCTATCTGCAAACGAGTTTCCAAAGACGTCTTCCTCTTCTGCTGCATTCGCAGTTGTAGGGAAAGCGGGGTTCTCGTGATATGAGTCATCGAAACCCCGCTTCTTTATGGTTACATTTGAAGAGTAACAACCAAAAACGAGGAAGTATATATGGGGTTGATTTATGACATGTTGGCACGGAACTTAACAGAAGAACCGGTCTCCTGTATTGGCGGACAAGGTAAGACCACCTGAGTTTGTAACTTTGAATACATTGTATTCACAACAGAGAAAAGTACAACTGCATTAAAATGGCTTTCGTGGGTTTAGGACTTTTCGGTGTATGGCGTTTCGGTGTAGGACGTTTCGGTGTAGGACTTTTCGATGTGCGGACATTTCGATGCAAGGAATGTTCGGTGCACGGGTATTTCGGTGCAGGGCCAATCAAAATCACATGTTTTATTTTTATTTTCTAAACGTAATGGGCACTATTTCAACTACAGATTATTTTTTTCGAAATTTATAATTTTGCAGATTCCATTTACGGTCACTTACGGATATGCGACCTAAGTGACTTTGTTGGAAGAATGGAAGCGTTGGACGTTATGTTTTTTTTTTCTTGTTGCATCACTTTTGCAACGTACCCACTAGACGCATCACATCGTGTTACGCGTTGCTTCGATAGAGGCGTTCTCGGCGTCTTTTGTAAGGGTATTTGCTTTAGTATTGGTAATTCGTGTAGGGAAGGCCATACCAGCAAGTGGTTTGCGAATGCTGCAAATTACCCGCGTAAAAAATAAGAAACTACGTGGAACTTTGAGGTGTCCTTTCTTCTGTGTCCTTTCTCTTCCACAAAGGTTTCTATCTTTTACCACAGTCTCAATCGGGTTATTTCAAAATGATCAACATGCAGCAGCTCGCCTGCACACTCACCGTTTATTCGTAAACCTTGAGACGTTGTTTCTTAATGATAGCTCGCAACAATTTGGAATGTCTTCAAATGTGCGTCCACCGCAAAATCGAATAGGATGGAGTGTTTAGCACACCTGACAAGAGAAATTATAGTTCTTCCCATCCGTCACGGTTGCACGTTTTGTAATATAAATCGAGGCATAAAACACATTGTTAACGTTTGTTACCAAGCAATGGTTATAACAGACTCTAAATATAAGCTACTTAAAATATCTAAAAAAAACACTGAATATGTAAAAAGAAAAAAAAACGTTCCTCGGGACAGCTTAGGCCACATCACTTATCTGTTTTGAATGCCGCTGAGAATTCGACCATAAATATTTTGGGCAAAAGGTCACGAAGCAAATACCTTCGACTTATGCAACAATGTCAACACTTTATGAGTAGACGTTTCATCTCCCATGCGGTAGACGTCATCAGTGCAGCCTGGGAACAACCCGACTATAGTAGGTTGCAAGTCAAGAAGGTAGCGGCAAATGCCCCTCAATGGGAATCATATATCCCTCCGCCACCTCCGCATCCAATAGCGTCCCATCGTTTCCATGACGCTGCGGCCAACGCGCGAGGAGGGTCTTGCCTTTCTGTACATATTTGCTTTATCTTTCGACTTTGACTTAGCATTGTGGAAGCCATGAGAGGGAGATTAGAGTCTTCCCCTCCGATGGAAACAAAGGCGACTTTCGGGGATTAGCTTCGCTCTCCGATGGATACAAAGGCTGCTTTCAGGGGCTCGCTTCCCCCTCCGATTAATACAAAGTGCTCTCAGGGGCTCGCTTCCCCTCCGATTAATACAAAGGTCGCTATCTTAAAAAGTAGGGGTCGAAGACAAGTTGGCACCACTCTGTGGCCATTATCTATCCATTGAAGCGGAACAAGGAGCGTTTCCAGTGAACTCTTCTTTCGACTGCGGAGGGATTTGAAACCGGCGCATCACGCTTGTGGGGGAGCATCTCCTACCTTCTTAACTTGTAACCGACTATAGCTACCAGCACCCAAATGCTTGCCTTGTCCTTCTCTTCATCCGTAGTACTGGTTCCGACGATTTTTTCGTCCATGGCATACGGCATTACGGCCCTCGTTTCAACTTCTTTTGGTCCGTAGTAGAGGTGATGTTAAATGGTGACTCTAAGTTATTTCAGGATGTCGGTGTAAATTTCGGGGAGGGCGCCGCGGTTGGAAATACAGGCGGATGGGTCGCTACGAATACACCATGATTCCAGATATCTTCTGGGGCCCCACCGTTGTTCACTTGCCAGGGTCAAAGCGTTCGCGAGGTCAAAGGTGTGACCAGTCGTCCAACAATGGTCCACTAGTTCAGTTTTTGATATTGTGGCATGTCTTGCCTTCTCCGCGTCTCTTCTGTGCTCTTTGAGGCGGTTACTCCGTTTTCGGCCGGTTTCACCGATGTAACACTTGTCACAGTACTGACAGTTCACTTATAATACAATACCTTTGCGACTCGGAAGGGGTGGGATCTTTGGCTTAGAAATGCTTAGAAGTGAGGTCACGTAATTTTATATGGGGCTTGAAAGTTGTTCGTATACGTAATGGGAGGAGGGACCGGCGAATAGACTCTGAGACACCTTTTACATAAATATTGGTCACCACACCTGTTTTGTAATTATTAGTAGTTTTTGTCATTTCCTGCTGCATCTGTTTGCGCGTGTTTTCAATAAAACCTTGTGAATATCCGCGCCTCAAAAGGGATCTTACAACAATCTAAACTTCCGATGCGCAGAAGTTTGAATTTGCATGGAAATGTTATGATCGGCGAATTGAAGTTCTTACAACAGCTCGCTCGCGTTCCACAAAGTGGTGAGAATCGAAACAGAAAAAGTTACCGGTATCGCAAGGTTTACGATACATGGTGGTCTCAATACGACCGGTGTCACTTCGGCACACAGTTACGCCCAGAAAAGGTAGCGTGTTATTTGTTCTACTTCTCGCGTGAACTGTATGGATCGTTCAATGCTTTTTAGGGTTGCATGGAAGTCGTTGACGTGATCTTTATTCAAAATAACGAAAGTGTCATCTACATAACGTCGATAAAAATTTACAGGACATACCTTTACTTCTTACGCGGTTTTCTCTGTGTTCTATCAAGACGATTAGCCAAGGTCACAGATACCGGCACAGATAGCGGCCTACAGGGCAAAAGGTTGCAGATCGGCCGACTAGAACTCATAGGCGACAACTACCACAACTGATGAATAAGTAGAATAGAGAATAGATCCCATCCCATCTTCAAAATAACAAGTATGTTCTATCTTGATCGGCGCGGTTGTTCCAAACCCCGAACCCCTTCGTTTCCAGGGCATTAGGAAGCTCTTCACAATCACAATGAATTTAACAACCCTTGAAAACTCGAGAAAAAAGAAAAAAAAAGCTCTTGCGCTTATCATGCATGCTGTCGTCGAAATGGTTGTTTCCGGTTCGCCAAGCACAGAAAACAAACTGTGTGACCCACTACGAGAAGGGAACGTCTGCTGTCCACGAAGGTTAGGGGTGGCCAGGCTGACCCGGCCTAAAAGCCGCAAACAAAAGCACTGAACCTCCAAGGCCCGCCTGGAAGAGGAAAGGCAAAAAATGGAGGGGGGGGGGGTGATCCAAACTTCTTTCAGGACGATAAATGAAACCCGACTTTAGATAGATCTATCCGAGTCAAAAGCAGTTCAACCGTACGTATGGTAGCAGTAGCACAAGGCTACCAAACCGCAACACGCAATCTTTCAATTTAAAAGGCGTTCCCTTTTTCTTGTTGGGCAAGTGTTCGTGTGGCCGGGAGGGAGGCGAGGAAAGCGGGGGGGGGGGAAGGATGTTATGTTTACTGGGGAGCAGCCAATCACACCTTAACACAAAATTCCCCATGCGCTCGTGACACAAATTGGCAACCTTGCATAAATGGTCCACAAAGATTAATTGGACTATGTCAGTGCCGTCGTTCTGCTGCTCCTTTCAACACTTTTAAAATAAAACGAGCGAAAAACACACACAGACAAAAAAATAATTTCTTAAGGTAAAACTTTGGCAGCTCTCTCTCTGGTTAGGGAGTGACACAGGAAAATGAACGCCAACCACAACTTATTACGCAAGTCATTTTCGCAAAGTGATTGGCAGACTGGCGCGTCTTGCGGAGCTCATTTCTGCTGTGTTGAATAACCTCGCACGACGAGGAATAAGTAGCCGATCCCTTGCGGCTCATTACAGAATAATGTAGGGGTGTGTGAGTAACGAATAAATGTAATAACAAAAATATGGATTCAAATCGAGGAAACGAGCCAAATAGATTAAATACTAAATTTGATTTACATGATTTCAAATGTTTATTTATTCTCGTGCGAAAAGAGCAGCGGTTGTGCATGATCTGAGGTACGCTATTTTTGGCGCCATAACGATGTTGCTGGCCGTAAAAGAACTGCTTACAACGATGTTTATACGGGTGTTTCAGTGACTCTACCGTTAGGAATTAAAAAAATTCCTAAAGATAGTGCCGTTGAAAAAAATATATCTTTGAAAACCAACATTCAGCTGCAGTCGACGCCAGGAATCGCTTTTAGGTCCATGTGGCAATTAGAATTTTGTAGGCAACTACCATGGAAGGCTAAGTCAATTTACGGAACGTTAAAAGAAGAAACAGTGGATATATTCGCCGACGAACTTTGCGCTCTATATGGCTATGATTTTAAAAATTTGATATCACTTCACGCGCCGAATATCGCTAAGCCGGTTGCTTCTTTTTACTCCCCGTAAATTGCTCTAGCCCTCCAAGTTGGCAGCCACCAAAAGTTTAATTGCAACATGAACCTAAACGTCGCTAATTAGGAAGGTAATGAGCCTAGTTAATTAGAAAGCGAAATTTTATATATTTTGGAATTTCTGGTGCCCCCCGCGACTTAAGCTGGGTGTCAAAAATAGAATTTTTTTTTCAACGATCGATCCAATTGTTAGCAATTCGCTAAAGCTTTCACTAAAAAACCGGGTACATAGAACATAAGAGCTTTTGCTCACGAAAACAATAACGTGTGATGCATGCGTCTTGCGTGCTTCTTTTTTTTCCGGCCTATAAAGAAAGCTTGTGACGATTAAAATTGCCTCCATGATGCGGCGGGCCCGTTATCGGGGTATTTTGATATGTTTGATAAGCGTTTTACTGGTCAGAAAAAAAAATGCGTGAACCGTATCATGTTGCGAACTGCTAATTCGGGTGTTTCTCGAGGAGCTCTGGGCTTTCCCATTGATATTTCGGCTCTAAATACAGCATCTAAAAATATGGTACTTAGTCTTTATATTTTATTAATTAGGATTTATTACAAAATACAGCAACTCTCGCAAGACGCTTGCTAACAACACACAGTTGCTTTCATTGGCATAAAACGACCCCCTTTTAAAAAAGAAAAAATGAAAGCTGTTTACAACTCCCTGTAACGCCGAACTAGAGCGCAGCTCTTGAGGAGGAGGAGGGAAGGGTACTGAGGGGAGGGTAAACTCCTCCTCCTCCTCCTCAACTCCTCATCCTACCAAATACTCCTCCTCCCTCCTCCCCTTCCTCCTCCTCCCTCCTCCTCTCCTTCCCCCTCCTCCTTCCTCCTCCCCCTCCTCCTCCATCCTCCTCCTCCTCCTCCTCCCTCCTCCTCTTCCTCCTCCACCTCCTCCTTCCCTTTCCCCTCTCCCTTCTCCCTCCTCCTCCCCTTCCTCCTGCTCCCTCCCCCTACTCCTCCCACCTCCTCCCTCCCCCTCATCCTCTTCCCCCTTCCTTCCGCCTCCACCTCCTCCTTCCTCCTCCCCTTCCTCCTCCCCCTCTTCCTCTCCCTCCTCCCCTTCCTCCTCCCTGCTCCTTTCCGCGCGGTGCATTATGGGATATTTTCCATGATGCACCGCGCGGTTACGCCGACGGCGACGCCGCTCAAGCCGGAAACGGGCGCCTAAGAGCTGCGCTCTAAAAAAAAACATCAGGGCGCGTTATTTGGGATATTTTGTATTTACGTACAATCTACGTCTGTGTGGCGCGAGAAGGAAAACATGGCTATGTTTTCAGTCATGATTTATTTTGAGTAAAATCACGGCACACTGTACAGTCTTAGAAAAAAAGGGTATCGATCATCCTCCCTAAGGGGAGGAACGGTCTTGTAACCTACGTTCCTTCAGAAAGGGAGAAACTTTCGTCCTGAAAGCAGGGGAGCTAAAGGTCCCTCCGTCGCCTGCATCTCATTATGGCGGCCCCGAATCGAGCAAATCGAGCTCAATAAGGCTTAATGAGGACGCTACGTATCTTGTACGGAGAGGGGCGGCAAATAAGAGCGCAACACGAGCTTTCCGCGAACTCTGTTTATTTCCGAAGCCAGCTTCCCCCTGCATGTAACACACTAATATGGTAGTCCTGAAGCACCCACGCAAATGTCTTCGTGCAAAGTAAAGCTTATACTGCACCCTTAGCTAAAACAAATGCGTTTGAATTATGTCCAATGTTTGGATAGTATTCCAAACGTACTTGAAACGTTGCAATGATCTAAAAATCTGCTAGTTACATATTTATTAACTATTTCTAGCCACGTTAGAAATACATTTCTAAAAATACTTTGAAGACAGGGTTGATAAACTACACTCCCAGCCCAGTTCACTTTAAAGATGTATAAAAATAAATAGACATAGTTATAATATATTAAAAGGCATTTTTGACGCATTCTTGTAAATATTAGCCAAATACATTTGAATTTACAAACAAAGTAGTAAGAATGTGTATCCTAAAAAACATTCTAAATAGGACTGAAGTACTTTAAGACCATAAATAGCACATTAGAGTATTTATAATTCCTCCAAAATACGTTGCTGTCAATATGAACCAATGCATGCAAAATAGTTACAAAACCCAAGCAGTCGGCTCTCGCGACGCGATTGCTACGTCGTTGCTCTGCACTGATGGCATGTGCACTGACATTCAAAACAACCTTTTCGAGACTGCATACGAATTAAATAAACGCCTATAGCGCAATTGTGTGCCGTGACAACGTGACAACAGTTGTACTCACCTCGAGAGGGACGTAAGCAGCGGCGTAATGTCAGTCGAGGCCCACGTTGAGAACGAGTAAATATTGTCACGAAGAAAGGCGACTAGAGGAAGAAAAGAGTGAGCTTAAAAAATAAAGGCGTAATCAGCGAACGTGTGCTATACAAATTAAAGAACGAGCTTCCAGATATCAGAAAAGCGTGCGGCGATTTGGCGGCGTAACAGCAAGCGAGAGCGAGACTGATTCGACAAGGTCGCGGGCAGCTCCTTATCTTGGTCTGCGTCGGCATTGCGAAAATACGGCCGAGAAGGTTCGAACAACGAGCGTTCGGGGTGAGAATGAACAGGCACTTTCGAGAGCAAAAAACTAAGACGGAATGATAAAAGTTAATTTAATTTTAATTTGGGTGTTTTACGTGCCAAACCAACGACGGGCATCTGGCACGCCCCAGCGGAGGACTGAGGATTAATTTGGACCACCTGATGATCTTTCGACGTGCAACCGAAAGCTCGGTTACACTGGCGCCTTCTTCGCAATAAGCCTCCGTCAGATTGCGGGCACCTCGGCCGGGATTCGAACCCGCCACATGGGTTCCCGTAGGCCGGCACTCTCCGCCTCGAAGCCACCGAGGCGGCTATGGTAAAAAGTTCGGCCTGAGCAAGCATAAACGCAAATCTTCTAAAATTTCGTGACGGGGCGCTGCTTGCTCGGCCCGGCGCGCGAAATTATACATTAGAAACGCTTTTTAACAACCCAAATAGATGTTTTATTAATTAATTATGAGCTGTGCGCCACCTTAGAGACGTCCAATTACCTCACTATTCTGCAAACCACAAATCAGCAAGTTCTGTTACTGATCTCTTTATTTAATTGTGATATATTAAAGTTGTTCGAGCTTCTCCAAGTCCACAACCCCAGCATGCGTTTTCATCGGGGTGCAAGCGGTTGTTTATGAATGACAGCAATATCAACTAAACTTACATACTAAAAAAAGATTTATCGCCTAGAAATGAGTTGTGTCGTAAATCCCGCAGCTCGCTAATTAAAAAGAAATTTTTTTTTCAAGAACCGTGTACCTGTTACAAAAAGCTGTACAATTTTTTGAACATTGTAATCAGAAATGCTAAAAAGATTAAATCATTCCCAAAACTGAATTTAAAAGAACCTGCATCTAAGATTTTAATTTCTGATTTGACCCACATCGTAAATTAAAATGCTAGATTTGGTGTAAACGGCGCAAACACAGGATCCTCAAACTTCCCGTTTTTGGTTTACATTTGGGCAGGGCAGTTTCCTTGGAACTCCAAAAGCTAGCCTTCATGCAGCAGTCTTGTTCTCTCGGCATTGACTTCAGAAAAGACGGCGTGGTTTAGGTCGGTCATGTCTCCGGTTAAGGGTCACGTGACTAATGTCTGCCAGCTGCAGATAAGGGCAGAGCACGGCACCTGTCTGAAGGCTAAGGCCACGCAGATAGCATCCACTGCATTATCAACCTTGGGACGGACACACAGAAGATACAAGTGACTATTCCTCTATTTGGTGTTTATTGTTGGAATGCCCACGTGAGCGCACCCACGTTCGGTCCTTGAAGCAGCTCTGCTTTCCTTCTCATTTTTTCTTCCTTTCTTTCCCTTTGCTGGAAGCGTAGTAGAAGTTGCTCGCTCACCGGACTAATCAACGGTCGGCTTTTTATCACTTGACTCCACTCTCTACGCGCGGGCCACGGTAAGAAGTGTGACTACGGGGTAAAAGATTGTCGAATGACTGAGTAGCGGCTCCCAATCCCGGAGTAACTGCTTGCTCACCTAGCTCGTGCAAGTTGTGGCCTTCGGCGCTGCCATACAACGTTTTCGATGTGTATCAAAGCTATCAGTTTTTCTAAAGTCGTGCGCTTATATAAGCGACAAGCGAGATTTCCTCAAAGAAGCCGAAAAAATGCTTACGATGCGTTTAGTGTTTGGTTCGACAAATGACAGCTATACCACATCGTGTTCAATCTTCACAGGAGCCCTTTTTCTCCTTTTTGTGTTTGTGTGGTTGTTCTGCAGTGTCCGCGTCGATCATATATACCCTCATGGCGACGATTGACCGTTTGTCTCCGGGTACTATTCTGGATTACCTCT
>JAZHYW010026045.1:0-43234 GCA_037355805.1 Ixodes ricinus | reverse complement strand
TCTCGAAGCATCGCACGTGGTAAGATGGCATGGGTATTAGAAAGGTACAAAAATAAGGACATAGTGTGCTGGGCTTAAATACAATGCTTATTTATTCAATGAACAAGAACTCTAAAAAAAGGCCTAAGGAGATATTTAAAGCGTATGAGCTACGTAACGCGACGAAGCTTCAAATAGCGCATTCGCCGCCTTCTTCCTTCTCTTGCCTTGTTTTCCGCTTGGACCAGAAAATGTAGCCTTGTTAGCGCATAAAACTTGATGAGGCTGTTGCTCACCTCCGTGCTATGTTCGCTGCAACCAATCGCACACAGCCTATTTCTTGTCAGAGAGGAAATCAGGTCCATTACGCTGTTTGCTTTCAGCTTGTTAAAGCTGAAGCAATAGGTGAACGAGTTTTCCATATTGGTAACGAAGGCTTGGAGTTCTTGAGAAGGGTAGAGCAGCCCTCCCTTGTCGACCTCTTGCGTCAAGCAAGCTTCTGCGGGAAGTTCCGAGCCAGCTGGCAGAAGCAGCACTCTTGAGCACTCGTCGCATTTGCTTTTCCTCAGCATTCTGCGGGCAACATAGCCTGTGACATAGTATATAATTCGAGAGTCACTGCTTGATGAGACGGAACAGCTGTGATCGTCAAAGATATCGCATGACACGAGTAGTTCGTGGACTTCATTCAGACATCCAATGTCCATGAGCTCATCAAGCTTCTTCTGACTTTCTTTTGGGTTCTTGCTGGTTCCATTTAGTAGGCTTTTTATCAGTGCGGGCGAGACATTCCCATTTGCAGGGGGCTTTGCTAAACTGCAAAAAGCAAGACAGTTTGCTGAAAGCAAGAACTGTGTTGGAGTTGGATGGTCATTACTCCCAGACATTTGCCTTAAGATTCCGAACATATTTTCCAGGGGATCTTGACTTAGACGTGAAGTTAACAGGTATTTATAGCCAAGCTTTCCTGTGACATAGTCAAGAATGGATACTGTGCTGGCTAGAGTGACACGAAGCCCTTCTGCAGTACCTTGACTGAGGAAACCTAGCTTGCCAACCTCCGCTTCCCAAGCATCTAAGTAAGCAAGGAAATCTTGCACCTCATTCAGGATTCGTGATTTCGGGCGCATAGCATCACGGCTGCACCTAGATGTCATTGCGGCAACAAGATTAGCCATCCTTCTGATGAAAGACACTGTTGCTGTGCTGGAGCCGGTGCCACATTTTTTTCGATGTCATCTTTGTAGGTAAACAGGCCTCTTAGCGCCTCATCACTAAAAAAAGTAAAAGCAAAGTTAACTTTCATTTTTTCAAAGCCATTTGGCTCAATTACAGCTCTTGTTACATGTGGCATTGCTCTCAGCCTGACGGTGTCTCTGCTATCGCATTTCCACGCCTCCCTCACCACGTCCATCCTGACCTTCCCTTCAGGTACCCGAAGGCCTGTCGACACAATGGAGTTGCGAACGCACTTCACAAGATGCGGAAAATCTGACAAGAAATGGAGACTTCTTTTGTCGTCTGCGGGGTGCTTCACTTTGCAGACTGTCTTCTCCGCGGTTCCTTTGACGCCAAAGCCCCGCCACATGCTCCTGTTCCAGGAGGCACCATCCGTGGTCACAAAATCCACAAAAAGGCCAGACTTTTCCGCAGCTAATGTTGCGTCAACGATAATCTTGGCAAGCATGCCTGCTTTGACGTTGCTGTGTGAGCCAAAAACTCCCAGGATCTGCTGGAAATCCCCTGAGAACGGTTGGAATAATACAACCAGACCATGGTCACATGTCTCCGTGCTTTGGTCCACAGAAGTGTACGCACCCAGGTCAACAAAGCCCTCGATAAACCCACTGCTCGTCACTTTGAGGTTTTCCGAAAGCTTCATCTCATCTATCAAGAGGCCTCCGTGCCTCTGAAACGCGTCCATGGTTTTGGTCTTTTCCGCAATTGCGGCGAACACGTCGTCATTAAACTCAAAACTGCGTTTGTAGTTCCTGACGTACTTCTGCAAGCAGCTCTTGCTGGGGAGCACCATTATTTTGTGCTTACGGATGTGCTCGTATAACTTGGGGCTTTTGATTCTCATCAATATGCACTCCAACACCCACTCCTGACTGTACCCCATTCCTTGCGTTCCTTTTCTTTTGATGCTTGAAAGCAGGTTTCAACTTGTTGCCGCTGCTTTTGTGGCAGCCCGGAGAGACTTGCTTCGAGGTTCGACGCAGAAATACAAGAATTTTCTTCCTTCATTCTTTTAAGCGTTGTCTTCAGGTTACCGACCTTCGCCTTTTCACGACGCAACTGCCTGGCACACTTCATCAGCTTTTTTGAAGCGCTGAGAGCAGGAGTCAAGCTTGCTTTCTTTCTTTTGTAGGACGCTTGGTTCACGAGAAGCTTCCGAAAATATCTGCATTGAATGCATGGCCTTTGATCTTGGGATACTCCAGGACAGCTGATACTGTGCACTTTGCTCCCATGCACTCTGTGCTTTGTCCGACCTGAGCTCTGACGTTGCACTTCTGGAACGGAACTTTCCTCAAACCCGGAGCATGCAATCATTTGGTCGATTGAATGGAGTAGGCTTTCCACAGACTGGGCGTCAAATACGTCTACTGTCTCAAGTGAAACGCCTTGCACAAACACGGAGCAGTGATAATGTACATCATCCGCCGAACAGAGCACCAGCTTTTAAAGCATACACTGTCACCCGCTTGAGCACAGACACTAAATGCGATGGCCTTCGGTGCTTCTGCGAGCAGGTGTCTTGACCAATAACCACTGGGAAGCTTCCGTCTGTGGTTGCACTGATATTCCTCCACGGGGCGCGGTGCCGTCAGAGCCGAGATGCCCTCCGATAGAAAACCGAAACTCAAAAACCTGTCGAATTTGCGCGGTTCTTCAGGAAAACCGTAAAATGCTTCGCGTGCCTTTTATCGTCCTGCAATTTGTTGATTTAGTGGGTTTTGATGATGGTGAGCAATTTTCTAATTTAAACTATATCTTTAAACACAACATTAAAAAAGTTCATTAATCAAAGAAATAATTAAAACCTAGTATAGGATTTCAATAACTTTTCTAAATAGGCCCCTGGACCAGGACCGAAACCACTAGCCTTTGTTTGTTGCGACTCGTAGTTTTGCAATATCGAATTTGTCCACCTATCGTGAAACACCTGTATATACAGGGTGTTTCACGAAATGGACAAATTCGATATTGCGAAACTACGCGTCGCACCAAGGCTTGTGTCGTTTTGGTCACAGGTAGGGGCGCTGATTAAGAGTGTGGGGATGGTATATTGTTAATTATTTGTGCGTAGATAACTTTTTTATAGTGGGATTTAAAGGACATGATTTCAATTAGAAGGTACTCAATATCGAAGAGCACTTCGTGGCTGGAGTGAACTGAGAAACGCGAGGATTTACGGCTCTGAAAAATAAATAGGGGTGACGGGTTTTAAGTTTCGGTTTGTCTCAATTTTATCAGCCCGAACGGCTGCGCGCGCCCCGTGGAGAGATAGTGCAACCAGCCTCTACCGTCGCGCGATGACAGCCGCCGGTGGGGTTGGATGCACTATCTCTCCGGGCGCGGTACTGTAGGTGGAATGCGCTCCGATAGCAAACCAGAGGCAAAACCCGGTGGAATTTGTACGGTTTTTTTAGAAAACCGGAAATGCTTCGGGTGCCTTCTATCGTTCTGCAATTTGTTGATTTCGTCAGTGTTTTTTCGATGACGCTGAGCCATTTTCTAATTGAAACTATGTCCTTAAGCACAATAAAAAAAAGTTAATTAAGCAAAAATAATTAACAAGTTAATTATCTCAGACTTTAATAATTTTCCTAAATAGGCCCTGGCCCAAAACAAAAGACATTAGCCATTTTGTTGCGACGCATAGTTTTTTGCAATATCGAATTTGTCCACCTTTCGTGAAACACCCTACTTCACATACGGCCTAAATTTTCAATTAAGCTTTGGATATTTTCTGCAGTTTTCGGATTAGATGCCAATATATGTGTTTTATTCTCATCATAGTTCCTCTGGTGCTGAGGCGTTTCCACCAGCGATTCTCGTACTTGGCTAACCACATTTTAAAAGTGTATCCCCTTGTACCTGCAAGCTGGTTTACAAATCAGTAACTTAAAATTACAGGACAGCGGGCCGTTTTTCAAAAAGGAGGCATGGTCCGGTCGGGTCGTAAAGATGGACAGCCAATTGTCCGACGGGTCGTTCCACGCTTCCGAAGATGACAACACGATCAGGCAAACAATCCGCGACGCTTATGTGAGTTCACGACCCGTCGGCATTTTTGGCCGTGCATGTGTTTTGAATCGGTTTGGCCACAAGGGTTATCGGCTGCCTCCTTCGAGGATGCCATTTTGCTATCATCGTTAAGATGGAAGCAGCTGACTCAGGTGTGTGTAGCACACTGGCAAAAATACATTCACACGCCATGGAAAGTCTGCCGCACCAGTGGTGAAAACTGCGACCCTGTTTCAAAATTAGAAATACCCATTTCTAACTTTCTGAATCTTCAAAAAAACGAAACAAATAGGTAGCTTGCAATTGGTGGGTTTTGTTCATTGTATTGAGTTTGTGTATGCATCACTGTATATTTGTTTTGTTATCGAGTGGTGCGGTGTTTTCCACCTTTCCACGTATATTTGTTGGCCTACTGAATGTTACTCATCACGATCATCTGGTGGGCTAGTTGGTTGATCATTATGTTGAATTCACAGCGCAAAATTGTCTATCCTTCCTTGTCTATCCTTCCTTGTCATTTTGCGCTGTGAATTCAACAGAATGTTACACAAATGCCGATTATTGGTATATCTCCTGAGTGCTACTGCTAAAATTTACTCTTTTTATTTGTTCGTGTCATGTTTTTTGTTTAGTATATGTAGATTCAAGTCTTCTTTTTGAATTAAATGGTACGTATGTCCGGATTTCAGTTGTGCTATAAAATTTAGTGTCATTCTGTGCACTTGTGTTTGCAATGAAACGTTCGTTTGAATAGTAGTACCAATACGCTTTATCGCCCTTTTTTATTTGAGCAATAAATGATTTATTTCTATTGTTTATTTTTTGGCACTCTTATAGACGAAACTAACCTAAAACACGGTTACCCCCCCCACTACGTACACACAAAAAAAGAAATCAAATTTTCTCCACATATATGTTTGCTTCAGCCCTGTAAGATTCTGGTTTGTATCTCGCTCCAACATTTTTATGGCTAAAAAAGGTGTTTTCAGGCAAAACTAGCTATTACCTTTCAAAAAGGTGTAATACTTTGTAAACACGTTTCACAACCCCACCAAAAAGGCGCAACAAAACCTTTTTCACATGCTCAGTAGGTGTACCAAGTATATTACACCTGTAGCCAAAAATATAGCGTTATAAATGATGCATTTCGTCTGAAACACCTTCGAAACACCATTATAGGTGCTTTTGAAGTTTACTGTGCAGCGTTTGACCCTGCTGTTACACCGTCGACGCCTGCGGCTAGCCTTCATCTTTTTTGTTTTGGGTGCATGTTCGCCCCATTAAACGTTTATTTTTCCTTGTCATTACTCGCCTCAATAATTGTCGTTGTTGACATATTTCTGCGATGGCAATGTCATTAGGAACTGTATATTCTTATCTTTGTATTTACCGGGAAATCATAACTGACTTTAGCAGGCAGAGGTCGAGGGCCTTAGCTATCAAGATGGTGGCAGAATGTCAGATTGAGCACTACATAACTCGCCCTTCGTGGAGTTGATAATGATGCTACATTCTAAGAAACGCCTGCATGTCTACATTCTCATAAACATGAAAACCAATCTCTTCCAGTGTTTTTACAGTGGCGCATCGGTACAAAACTGAGACTGCGCTGTGGCATTTCACTGCGGCATGACGCTTTGATTGCGTAATGACACAGCGCAGACTTCATTTGTAGCACTAAACGGATGTTCCGCCTCATCATTCGCTAACCTGATTTCCTAAACAATCAGGAAAGAATAAACACAAATTCGGGACGAAAACAAAAGAAAACTCATAGAAGAGTTGTATGCGTCTGTTCCGTCCCGAAATTTGTGTTTCAGTTGATTAAGTATATTTACCAACACGCTCGTTTTAATGCTGATTTCCTAGGTTTCAATGATTGGATCTTTCAGTGTTTTGCGGGTAAGTAGAGCGCAGGCATTTCTTCGAGCGTATGTTTGGCGAGCCGTTCGAAGACGGAGAGATGTGCAGCATGCTCTTCTTGGTATGAGATCACGTGACTCCCAGGTCGTGAGGAATGCGAAGACAATCAGTAAACACGTCACACCGTGGATGAACCATTGAAATAATTGCGCCTCTTTAATAAAACCAAAAGCCACGTGGAAGAATTCAAATTGGCCAGAAGGCTTAGTGACAGCTGTTTGGGAATGTCATCGTCAGCTAACAGAAATTTCATGGTAGACTCGGGTGAGATCAGTTTCGGAGATTGATGGTGAAATCCTGGATGTTGGTGAGGGGGTACCGGTCTGGATTAGTGTTTTTTGAGCGCGTTACTTTCCGCATGGTCGCCAATCCCAGTTCTTCAGGGAGACCACGTGTAACAGAGATGTCCAACTGCTGGAGGATGGTCTTATTATCGCGATCTCCAGCATATGGTAGAGCTCGGCCTTAGCAATTTGAAGCCCCTCCGGTTCTAGACGACATGTGCGAAAGAAAACGGTTGGATCTGTTGCTGATAGGTGATGTGTGGCATCATGTTCAACGAGGCTTGGTCAATCGGGTGGTTGATAAGTAAAGAAAACTCAAGGAGCGGTGCTTGGGAAAAGCCTTGCACTTGAGTGCATGTTAAAGGCAAGCACCGGAGATTTTTTTTTTTTGGTCGTGACGATTCTTTATATATAGAGGTGGGTCATAAGGTCGAGGAGGCGTTTCCCTTGACGTCGACTAGCAGCGAATGGCACTCGAGAAAGTCTGCGCCAAGGCTGGCTTGAGCGACGTCAGCCACCAAGAATAACCAGCGAAAAACTCGTCGGAGGTCAAGACTTGAGCGACAGTGAACGGTCCGATAACCGGGGAACGGCCGTGCCATTCTACAGCTTATGGAAAGCAGACAGACACGTGAAAGTTTGGCATTTGTCGCGGGAACGACACTGACCTCGGCACCCGTGTCGACATGTAGGTGATTCCCGGCAGCTTCTGTCGGTCACGTGGAAGAGGAGACTCTTTAGTAGGCTCGGACCACTCGTCACCTCTAGCGGTCGGGCGGCCGGTTTTCTGACCATACACAGGGGTGCTGGCGAGGACGCACATCGGTATAAAAAACGGCAATGGTAGTAGCAGAGACCTGATGATTGATCTCTGCCCGAGATCTCGCTGTCAGATCGGCGCAATGTAGAAGACCGTCAACGGCTGGATTAACGCAAGGAGTCTCCGCGTCTTCTGGACAACTTGCTCGAGGCATTTCCACAGCTTGTCAACGTAGCTTTGGGAAATATTGAGGTCTGGACGTCCTGCGCCATGTTGGGGACGTCACCTACCGACTGGGTGGTCGAGGCGGCAAGTTAGCAGACGACGGGGCGGAGACTTCCATGACCGCGACAGCCGAACCGGCGAGTCCCGCAAGGTGAGGGGAGCGACTGCTGCAAGTACCATCTGGACGTTCCGTGACTGTCGCTGGAGGAACAGTTCCCAGCGTAGAACGTCGTCAATGGCCTTAGCACGTTCTCCAAGAAGCTATGCCATTGGACCTAGCAATTGTAAGGGACGTCAGTCACTAGCTCCTTCGAGGAGAGCAGTTGCTGCAAGCGTAAACGTTTAGAGGCTTCAGTTCTCTGCAGCAGAGCCCCTTCAGCTGGTCGTTGGGAGCGGTTGCCGACGGGTTGCAGAGCATGCCGTACATTTCGTTGGATGCCGTTGGAGAAAGAGCCGAGACAACTTGATCCTTTTGCGTCTCTGACTTGTGACGCCTGCCAGGTGGAGCTGATACTCCGCCTCAATAAACCAAACAAACGGGTTGCGGTCCCAGTACGTCAGGAGCCCAACCGCAGCAGCCGCGACTGGAGCTGGACTAAAGGGCGATGTTTGCATGCGTGGAGAATTGTTCGTGTCACCTCCTGTGGGAAGAAAGAGCAAAAGACAACCGGCCGGTTCGAGTTCCTGGTGTTTTCTTTCTCGAGGTGCGTGAGTATCATGCACACCGAGAACATCAGCTTTTATTTTTTATCTGATGTTAGGGGATTACATATTGCCTGAGCTCGCACAGAAGAAGGGCATGGGCACTGACCGATCCTACGGCGTTTGATCGAACGGGAGTGATGCTCAAATTCGTTGACAAGGCGGCATGGGCAACACCTGTGCCAGACGAACCACCTAACACTCCTTTAGTAAAAAGGACGATCTGCTAAAAGGAGAAAGATTTCGTGGCACACGGCTACCCTAAATCATCCTTTTCTTAAATATATTTTCTCTGGAAAGAAGCTGCCTAGGGTCCTCTAGTACAGAGGAGGTACCAAATGCCTTTGCTAGGAGAATTTCATTCTACTCCTCCAATAATACACCGGCCTCGAGGTTGGTGTGCGAGTTCGAATGGCTAGATGACCAGCAGCCTTGGTTTTTCCGCATTGAATCCGGAGGTGGTGGGACACTCCACCTATGTGCCATACGTAGTCGCGGTTATCGCGCATTCTATGCTTGGTTGGGTGAAGGCCGCGTCGCAGACTCGTTCAGTCGATGCAGAGTTAACTCAATATGTGTCGTAGCTTGTTCCCTAAAGCATTTTTAGAGCATACGACAATGTGTTTTTCGTCCCTGCCCGGCAAGACGTCTACACCGCCAGGGGAGAAACTGGCGCAGTAGGCGCACCATCTAATGGAAAGCGCAGAGGAGTGGCTGCGATGTGCTTCCTCTAGAAAAGTATTTGGGAATACACTTCGACGGTACACACTAAACGTCGTAATGAGCCATAATCGTGAATAAAGGGTGTTAGAAGGGTGCATGTTAGAAAGAAAACACCCTTTACCATACACGCGGTTTCTTTATATCAGTGGGGGTAAAAAGGTTGTGCTAGACGTCTTACACCCATTACGCTTTATTTTTACGCGCCATTTGTAGCGATGGTGACCGAAATCGTGTAAGAAAGTGTGTATGGGCAGGAATTTTATGCCCTTCATTCACAAGGTGGGAAAGGCGCGGAATTTTGAAGCTGTCAGAAATTACCACATGATTTCATAGCCGTTCATATTTATTGCTTTGGTGAAACTGTTGCTTTGATGTACGGCGGTACAAAACATCGAGTATAACTAATCGACACACGAAGGCGCGTATGATTATAGAGTTCTAAAGAATACGTTTTGCAGCTCCAATTGAACTCTCCGTCCGACACGAGCCGAAAATTACCTGTCAGGCTTTGCATCTGTTTTATCAACTCAACTTCGATTTAAAAAAGAAAAAAATTTTCGCAAAAGGTGAGCGAAGACGTGTAAAATATACACGCCCAGGCAGCGCAGCGTATTGTTGCCGATTATTGTATCTAACTGGAAAGATTCTGCCCGCGCCACTTTGCTTCAGCCAATGGCTGACGAATGTAAGGGGTCATGGCGACGCCATCCTGACATGCCGTTACGCGACGGCGGCTTTTTTGGTTGAGTGTCAAAAGAAGTGTACCTGCTTGAATCGGCTATGCCGGTGAGGGTATTTCTATTTCTTGACCACTTAAATGCGAAGTTGAAAAAAAGGAAAAACACAAAACAAGACGGTACAAAACGGAATTTGCTTACTTTAACCCACAGAAAGACCTTCTGCGCTGAAGCTTTGAACAAACTGTGTTGCCCTCATTTCGGGTAGCACAAGCACCCTGACTGGGCCTCGCACTAGCTTATAGGAAGGTATTCACTGGACGCCATATTTGTGGGTGCTGTTTGGGGCGCATGCTCAGTACGAGCTCCCATCGGTAGGCCTGCCTAAGACCGGCACTCTGGAAGTGGTGCGGAATGCACGTTGCGGAAAGAACTGTGGAAGCTCGCCATCAGCACGCGCTTAGAATTCCACGCGCACAACTATGGCCGCCAGTGGGCACTCACCTATAGCGCCTTCGCTGAGATTTTATCTTTCTTTGTAGATCCGCGGAAACAATGCCTCAAGACAATTGAAAGTGCCGGGTTCGTGACACCCCCGTTGGGGTACGCGATTCTTTTTCTCTGCGTTTTTACACACCAAATGTCCAGCGCCCCGATGCTTTCTTTTTGGGGGTTTTCTTTTGGGACGCGAGAGACCGCGTCTCTTTCGGTTTCACGTGGTCTCTGCATCTAACGATTTGACCACCATTGCTTCAACGGCGTTCGAGTTGAGTTTTTGTGGTTATTTTGTTTTCTCGCTGTCGCACAAAGAGCAAGCACACTACTCTCGCGACCACTCCCTGTGCAATGCAGTTGGTCATACAAAGCAGCCACCAGGAGATCAGCTGCTTTGTCCAAACCCTTCCTGACCGCGTCATCTGATAAGGCCCACACTTTTTTGTGTCTTCGTGTGGCTGTCGACCGAGTGCGTAGGCCGCTTCTAGCAAATCAGAGGGTGGAGCGACGCGTGACCGTTCTCTGTAAGACAAAAAACGGCTTGGAGGGAAAATTTGTCAGCGCGACTTGCCTCTTAAGCGTTGATGGGCTTACTGGGGTCATACTCTGCGCCGTTGCCAGTTATGGTGGGTTGTAGAGGTTTGTAGGTCGGTTTCTCAAAATGCGTCAGTGTTCCGCTGTTTTTCGCGCAGAGCAGGTACCTGACCAGCCCCATTTCGCGACCGTGGTTTTTCGTGCAGGCGGCCGTGGTTTTTCGTCGTGAACGGCCGGAATACAGCCTATGCCAGCTTTCTGATAATGGCCGTTTATTTCGTAGGAGTCCGCAGAAATGATTTTGCTGTGTTTGTTAGACGCGTTTTGACAAAGAGCTGCTCATCGGCGGCCGCGAGACTTCCGTTGAATGTCATCGGCTGCCTTTACCCTCGGCATTGTATTTGCGTGTTTTGTGCTGCCCCGAATCGGATTATACCATATATCACGACAGAGAGCTGCTTATCGGCGACGCGCGAGTCTTTCGTTGAATGTGGGCGACCGCCTTCCTCGTCGACATTATGTTTGCGAATTGTTCTGTGCTGCCCGAATCGGATTAGTGCATCTATCACGGATTACATGAGATCGCTCACTTATTTTAAGTACTCTGGAAGCATGCTTTGGTAGTAGTCCTGCCTCCGTGTCAATAGGACCAATTTACTGTATACAAACATGAACTGCCGCCTGCGTCCCAAGCAACTCCCGGTCTTTCCGTCTTTGCAAGCCTGCAAGTTTTGCTTACGTCACCTTTGTCAGAAAGCATAAATGGTGCACGAAAAGTAAAAGTTGGAGATTTAACTTGGGCCTTCGGTTGTACAGTTTGAAGGGGTTATGAAACAATATCAGGTTGGATTGTTAGTGACCTTACAGAGGCGTACTGGTCCTAGTCCGGCCCAAGATACTCGCAAGGACGGCCACTGACTCATAAGCGTCATGGTCGTGGTGAAATTGCGAGAGTAAAAGTGAACTATTTCTTCCAGTCTTGCTTTCGCCAAGCTTGATGACGTGCGCATGAACGCAGTTTTGCCCTTTGGCGAAGCCTGTAAATGCACGGACTTGCCCGCACAAACCGAAACATGGCTGCGGCCAGATACTTGCTGCAATCGTCAATAGAGAATTTAGTAGAACCCGGTAGAATCTTGATCGAAAGATAAAAGTGAACGAGGCATGTTTTGACTAATTGCACTCATTTCTTCGTGCCTTCGTTTGGTTATTACACCCTATCTTATGTGTGTTCGTCATTGAGCCTTTTTTTACTTCCCTTTCTGGCGGTGGTACATTCAACTAAGAGGAAGTACTGCGCAGTCATAACACCCTAATAAAAAGGGGTACTGTGGTATCACACCTAATTTAAGGGTGTTCGAAATAACGCCTTACTTTAGGGTGTTAGGAATAACGCCGTTCTCTTAAAGCGTTTTGCTACACCAGAGAGGGTGTTGGTTATAGGACAAGCCATTTACACCTTGAAGGGTGTAATTATGTTTAGTGTGTAGGCGCTAACGGCATTGGAGGCAGAGCTAGGACATCGCACTGTCTCCCTGAATTTAAAACATTAAAGGACTGACCTAGGCATGGGTTTTTCAGGGGCAGGCTGAGGGTACGTTACTCATACGAAAGGCTTTAGTTGACAATTGGAATCTTGTGTCAGAGACAACCTGTGCCTTCTCCTCTTCACGCGTCTCAGATTCGCCATCTGGCTTGAGCGATCACTATTTGTTCACGTACTGCTGGTATAATGCATAAACCTAAAGTATAAATCATGACTCTTAACTATGGCAAATACAAGTTTTTGAACGGTTGCAAGGTTTTGGTACGAACGCATAAGTTTAGTCTGAATTGAGTGGACTCTCGTGGTTGCCAATGAGTGGTATTGCACGAAAATGTTATGCGAATGTTTCTTATCTGTATTATTTGTGTTGCGAAAAGTTTTTGTAAAATAAACACTATAATAACAATAATATTATGAATACTACTTATGAATACTACTACTGGACAATACTACTTATGAATACTATTACTGGACAAAAAGCTGCATTCAGCAACTTGAAAAGGTCCCTGCCCCGATACAAACGACAGAGAAAGCAGTGATGACATATTTCATAATGACCTGTTTACAAGCAAATGAAACAACAAATACAAGAACTACATCCATACAAAATTAACCTTTAACACTTTAAACGAATATAAAAATTAAAAATTGTATGACTAGTTTCGTTTCAACCTCATTGAGGATCGGCCATAAAGCAATCAATATTGGTTGGAAATGTTATTCGAAAAACCCAAAGAAACGTTCAGGTAGGCTGAGTGTCTATATTACAAATAGTTTTCTAAACAATGCAATAGACACAAAAAAGAGAAATTATATTTTTTTCTTGTTAGACTATACCTTGTATGCTTTCTTCATATATGCATAAATTCCAAACAAAATATTACTCCTGAAACATTTAAAAGAATAACTTTTTAAATCAGCAGACAAAAGCAGCTAAGTTATCTAGGAACTGCTACTTTGCTAAAAATTATATTGTGTTCACCAAGGAAGCACAATCATTATTGCAGTACACATTTTAAAATAATATTCAATTATGATACCTATATAAATGTAGTTCGAAAGTATATCTAAATCACAAGAAAATCTTCCCGGAAGTTGATCATCTCATTACCATAACATGTATTATCTCTAATTAAAAATTCTATACTAAGCTGCGTGCAATATTCCAAGTAAAATATTACAACATTCTCTTAACTCAAACTTGGTTGCCGTTGATAGAGCTCTATGCCCAAGTGGGTACTAATTTTTAAAACAGGAGACCTTTCTGGTCCTACAAGATATTGCACCATCTTGTTTGCCATTGGGCCATGCAAGCTAATGAGGCACGTTTTGTACACTCATATCATATCCTGTCTAGATGCTTGTAATCATTTATTTGCTAACAAACATGGGTTTAGAAAAGCACAGCCATGTACTACTCAACTATTCGAATTTGCAAGATAACTTAAAATTATTACTCACCTCACAGCTCAGACTGATATTATCTTCATGGATTTTGCCAATGAATTCGAAAATTCCCCCAACATCGCCTTCGTCTCAGATGCTTAAAATAACTGATCGATCCTCCATTTCAATTTGGATATCCTCTGTTCTTGCAAAAAAGAGAAACAATAAATAATGAAATCAAAATCAACATAGGGTTTGATTTCTCTTGCATCCTGTGTCCCCCAAGATAGAATTTTCTTGTCGTTAAAATTTATAATCTATATAAATATACTCCATTCGTCTACATGATATACAGTTGTAGAATTTCCGTGCACAATTGCTTCATTTACAAAAAACTCACTACACTGAATAGTCTCAATATTCTTTAAGACGCTTTCAATTATATATCTTCATGATGCTTTCTGTGGAAAATAAAATGAACGCTGCCAACATTTAAACAAATGTAGCTATATGCTTCGAAGGAGGACAACACAATATAATTGTGATTATTACAACTGGAACACGTCTCATAATACATGTGTTCGGGCATACACTTGGAAGACACTATCGTGAGACAAGCACATGATACAAGCAAAAAAAAATATTATTCACATCCCAAGACGAAACTTTTATATTCATTCCTTCGAAGAGAAAGTGATCACACCCATAATATGAATCCTGCCCAAATGAGACTAGACAAAAGAGTGATCGGTGGCACAGTGGGCAAGCTCACACCTGCTCGGAGCACGAGGAGCGAAATCTCACGCTTCAGGAACCAGGGATGCTGGGTTCATTCACCACCGCTGCCCCTTTCGACCTGTATGACGACATCGTATAGGTGCGCGGTCGTGTACCACTACTGTGTGGTGCACGTTAACGACCCCAGGCCAGGGGTTGTACTGCACAGGCTAGAATTTCTCGTCTACAGCTGACACCAGACGCATTTTAGGGCTGACTAATTTCTGACTGTACAAATATACACATAACACAATTACTACGAAAGCCCCTTTGAGTCCACATCAAAATTTTTTTTTTTGTAGAAACGTGAATTTGGTCAAAAAAGCTGCTTGCTTCATCTGCAATTACAATTCCTTCGAAGCTCACCTTTTTGTGGGGTTTAAGAAAAATTATAATCAGCCTTTTTCTACTGCAAGAAAGGCGCGTCCTAGCTAAATTGTGTATTTTTTATGAGGTCTGTTATCGAGAACGATAATATTAAGTATCTCGCCGCCTTTCAAAGTTAAAAAACACATATTTGTGTACCTCATGCAAAGCATTACCATTTGAATGAGGCACTGATTTGTTTCTTTTTTCCTCTTCAGCACTTGGCATGAATGATTTGAGAAATTTACATGTACCATAATGAACCAACTATAATGCCTTTTTATATAAAATCCAATGTAAAAAAATTCACAACATATGAACCTGACTTTCATTGGCTGCATCATTCATCCTTAAGACTGATAAATAGTTTAGTGTGCTGCAAGCGTGTTCAGGAATCACCTTTTCATTTTTTATTATCACTTTACTGACCGCATTGTAATCAACTGAAACACTGTTTCAATTCGTTCTTTGGTTTTCTCTTCATTTTTGTTTCTACTCTGAATTATAAAGCATGTGGTATGTGCTTTTAATTTCCCTTGGTATAATGCGTCCTTTAAATAATTTACTAAAGGGAGTTATCTCCACATTTATTTTCAGCCGCCCCAACTAAACTAGAGTTTGGGAAATCAACGGTATTTACCCTTTCCGATATGCTATTTGCAGTATCTCGAAATAGAAAATATAACCTGTGATATCAGCAAGTAAAAATGATGACAATAGGAACATTCAAAAATACACTCGCCTTTCAGTTCTGTGATGCGAGATGAATGCAAGCTTAGTGGTCGAGCGGGAAGGCTATCAAATAGACTATTCCGATAATTGCTTTCGTGATGCTGCGCGGGTGCTGAAGTGAGCTTCCAAAGCATTCATTTGATACTATGAAACAGCTTGTAATAAGTTGGGAACAATCCACAGTACAAATAGTGAACCCATGCTTTCCGCTTCAATCGTATTTTTATTGTTGCTAGTTAATATTTTCACTAAAAAACACGGTGATGATATAAGTTGTAAATGCAAAAACTTCCCGATAAAATTAATTGTTTTGACCCATATTTCGGTGGTATTCCAGTGATGCTTGCTGGTGTGCTTAGCTAATTTTTTAAGGGAAATCAGGAATACGTACAAAACTCCATGTACCCCTGAAGTCAATAAAAAGTAATTAAATTATATTAAGTTACTCCTGTTAATGCTACAAGAGGAATAGATACAGTATCGATATTAAATATCCGTTGGAGTAGAAGATGCACTTCACCTCGGCAATACAAAAAAGCAAGCAGGAAACTCTGTGTGCCATAAAGAACAGCAGTCGCGCTTTAGAATTTTTTTCTGGTCCCTCCGCTTGGAAATGCTTTTGCATCCACGTTCATAGAGGTACGTGGAAGAAATTATTTTTTGAAAGAATTTCAAAATGAAATGTGCGGAAAAGAAAAAATAGCCACGCAGCTGCTTTCGTGGCGTCATTGACCCCTGCGTTTTTCTATGCAATAAACAACGAAGAGCGCTTCGAAGGACGTCGAACTTTAAAAGGGTATGGCTGTCTCTGAATTCCTTACATTTTGAGCTTGTATCCATATCGTTCTCTGTTTGTTCTCTGTTTCATGTTTTAATATTTCAGCATATCGCGCCACGAGTGAACGTTGCATTGCTATTTTTTATGAAACGTCGCTCTAGCGATTGAAAACAAAATGCCACATAATAAAAAAAACCTTTTGTAAAAGTGTAATAATACATTCATAAAGGATGTTCGGTACGTGTCATGTTCCCGGTACCAGTTTGAACGCTGCACGTTCTCGATACGGTGCCTCTTTCCAGTACAGGACACCGCTGATCACCAGATATTTTAAAATAATGTAGGTCAACATATATATATATAAAACTAAGCCAGTTTAAAAAAAAATATCCACAACTTCTTAGTGCAGAAATGGGTAGGTTATAATGCGTTGGTATCTTGTCCAAATCGCTAGAGCAACATTTGAACGCAGACGACGCGTGCAGCGACAACTAGTGTATTATTGCGCTGATTAAAATACGGTCCTTTGTACAGTGATCTGCAGGAGCTGTAGTGGAAAAGGCGGCGGCTGCTTGCAGTGGACGTGGCGAAAAAGGAACGACGTTTAAATCCGCGAGGGTGAGACGGGGCACTGCAGTCGAATTTTCCTAAGGGAATGAACGGCGGACGCGCTTGGCGAAGCTTAGACGAACGGCAAATGATGTTCCTCCTGTTGAGGAAACACGTTATTCTTGGCGAAATTTCAAACAGTGCCCTATAGTATGCAGTTTTATATCATGTGTTTTATAGGTGGTAGCATGAGTAAAACCAAGTAGCATAAGGCACGACACACACTACTTTGTGCTTGGAACAAAAGTCGTGTTACCTCAGGTATTCGGGCACTGGGAGCTCGAACGAACACGAAGTCCCGAAGAATAGGGCGAGTTTTATGTGGAGCGGAAAGAATCGAAAACTTCGGCAAAATATCTTTGGTGTGCGAGGAACATTTTCAAAATCATCAATGTAATTACGGCTATACTTTAGTGGCTTCCACCTGTTTGCCCTTGCAAAATGATCACCTACTGAAAAAAACCATTTGGCGCACTATATGAAAGTTCAAGCGGGTTCACGCCACCCGGTAACGGTTTAGCCATACCGGTCACCCAGTTTGTCAGAGGGGTCGCCCGTATGGCTCAAATGGAGTTTTCCCCATGTAGGAGCCGCAACGGTCACCTGTTTGGGCAAACAGGTCGCGCTCAGCCTGGACAAGCTGGGTCGCTCGTCTGGGCAAATGGGCGACTCGGTGCAAGGCAAAAAAGTTGCCGCACGTTTGCTCAAACCGGTAACCATGTTGCACAAGCCAGGTGGCCGGTGACCGTCAAAACTGTACCGGTTTAATCAAACGGCTGTCCGGAGCCCGTTTGATACTGAACAGCCACCAGATCCGGCGGCATGGATACGCCTGTTTCAGCCGTGGCAGCCTATGTTTCGGGAGGAGCCAGGGGCGCCTCTTCATCGTTCACAATCGTCCGCGTAATGCCGACCAATTATGTTGTATGTTTTGATTGCGCTGATGTTCGCTTATACTGCAACTGACAATAAGGATCTTTCTTTTTACGCAAAACGTTGCGCAACGATTGCGAGCCGATATTTCTGACAGAACTTTAAAGATATTTGGCTTTCTTTGTTGCCGTCAATTTACTTATTCCGCTCGATCTCTCTCGCAGGGGACGCGACCGCGTGAAAGAATCTACTTCGAGACTCACGTTTCGCCTCGGTGCGAGACTCCAGCGAAGGTAACGCGCGAACACGTGGCTGCACGGAGCGATCAGGCAATGCGAGAGCAAGCCCGCTGTTGCAGCGGTCAAATTCCGAGAGCTCGCGCTGGGTTGCTTTTTTCGCTCGGCGCCGAAGCCGGAAAGCTTCCGGCCGGCGCACGCCATTTCCAGCGTTCAAGTTCAAGCGTACTGGAAAATTCAGCACCTGCTTTCCGGGGCTGCAAACGCGGCGCGGTCGGCTTTCTGTGGCAAATCGAAGAGAAGAGGAAAGCGCGTGTACAGCGCTTGGTGCACCCTCTCCCATAACATTGACTGCAAAAAAAAAAAAAAAAACTAGCCGCAAATTTTGTTTTTTTGTATCTTTTTTATAGAAGAGGGTGGGGGGTACGCGTCCCGGTGTCCGCTCGCCTTGACCTCGCCACGTCCCTTCTCTCTTGTCACCTCTGTCACGTGATCCGCGACCGCAGCGCGCGCAGGCTACACGCTGATAGAGTTGAGATCCGGAAGGGCGCGCCTAGCAGCCGCTTTTTCTTTGTCTGCTTGTTGTCCGTTGCAGTTCGAGCTTGGTCTCGTCCTGCCTGCTTCGGTCTGTCGCCTTTCCCCTGCGGTCTTATTAGGATGTCTCTCGACAACGTATTGGATGTGCACCAAAGCTATCAGTGTTCGAAAAGTCCTACGCGTATATCGGCATCAAGCGATTCTTCAAAGAAGTCATGAATTCTTCCGGTTTGGTTGGGTTCGGCAAATGACAGCTTGTGCGCCGCATCGTGTTGAAACTTCAAGGAGCCTTCCTTCTCGTTTTGGTGTTTGTGTCGTTGTCCTGCTTTGACCGTGTTGACATATATATCGGATTACATCTTTCAAGTCCGCTATAATTATGGCTAAGTGCACTGCAACCTATTTGTTTACAACGATTGACCGTTCTTCTACGCGTACTCTTCCAGATTATTTATAGAATTATGCAGCGTCAATTCTCGCGGCAGCCGGGAGAATAATTTTGCCGAAAGTCTACCATTATAGTCTAGAATTACCTCGGTTCTTTTTTGCTTTGCAATCTTTTCAGTTGTATAAAAGCTTAAGTGCCTCTTCACATTTGACAGACCGCTTGCACGTTTGTACTTGTTTACGGAATAGGTTGTAATAAACTTCTAGGAGAATCGGAAAACAATATTTTGTGTCTGTTTTCCTGCCCATTTTCAAGCACCTTCGGGAGCACATTTTTTACGTGTTTCCTGCATGTTATAAATAGGTTTATGAGTTTCGGGAGGTCTTAAATAAGTTTAAGGTAACCAACCTTCCAGACGATACCCATTTAGGGCTAGCGAATAATTTGCCTTTCCGAATGGCGCGTTCAAATGTGTGGTCACGTGTCAGGTCGACCGGTCACCCGTATCAAACGAGCACCCGTATCAAACGGCTGCCGTATCAAACGGCTACCGTATCAAACGGCTGCCGTATCAAACGGCTGCCGTATCAAACGGCTGCCGTATCAAACGGCTGCCGTATCAAACGGCTGCCGTATCAAACGGCTACCGTATCAAACGGCACCGTATACGGCCGTATCAAACGGCTGCCGTATCAAACGGCTGCCGTATCAAACGGCTGCCGTATCAAACGGCTGCCGTATCAAACGGCTGCCGTATCAAACGGCTACCGTATCAAACGGCTGCCGTATCAAACGGCTACCGTATCAAACGGCTGCCGTATCAAACGGCTACCGTATCAAACGGCTACCGTATCAAACGGCTACCGTATCAAACGGCTGCCGTATCAAACGGCTGCCGTATCAAACGGCTACCGTATCAAACGGCTGCCGTATCAAACGGCTACCGTATCAAGCGGCTGCCGTATCAAACGGCTGCCGTATCAAACGGCTGCCGTATCAAACGGCTACCGTATCAAACGGCTGCCGTATCAAACGGCTGCCGTATCAAACGGCTGCCGTATCAAACGGCTGCCGTATCAAACGCTGCCGTATCAAACGGCTACCGTATCAAACGGCTGCCGTATCAAACGGCTACCGTATCAAACGGCTACCGTATCAAACAGCTGCCGTATCAAACGGCTACCGTATCAAACGGCTGCCGTATCAAACGGCTACCGTATCGAAACGGCTGCCGTATCAAACGGCTACCGTATCAAACGGCTACCGTATCAAACGGCTGCCGTATCAAACGGCTACCGTATCAAACGGCTGCCGTATCAAACGGCTGCCGTATCAAACGGCTGCCGTATCAAACGGCTGCCGTATCAAACGGCTGCCGTATCAAACGGCTGCCGTATCAAACGGCTACCGTATCAAACGGCTGCCGTATCAAACGGCTGCCGTATCAAACGGCTACCGCGTATCAAACGGCTGACCGTATCAAACGGCTACCGTATCAAACGGCTGCCGTATCAAACGGCTGCCGTATCAAACGGCTGCCGTATCAAACGGCTGCCGTATCAAACGGCTGCCGTATCAAACGGCTACCGTATCAAACGGCTGCCGTATCAAACGGCTGCCGTATCAAACGGCTGCCGTATCAAACGGCTGCCGTATCAAACGGCTGCCGTATCAAACGGCTGCCGTATCAAACGGCTGCCGTATCAAACGGCTGCCGTATCAAACGGCTGCCGTATCAAACGGCTGCCGTATCAAACGGCTGCCGTATCAAACGGCTGCCGTATCAAACGGCTGCCGTATCAAACGGCTGCCGTATCAAACGGCTGCCGTATCAAACGGCTGCCGTATCAAACGGCTGCCGTATCAAACAGCTGCCGCATATCAAACGGCTGCCGTATCAAACGGCTGCCGTATCAAACGGCTGCCGTATCAAACGGCTGCCGTATCAAACGGCTGCCGTATCAAACGGCTGCCGTATCAAACGGCTGCCGTATCAAACGGCTGCCGTATCAAACGGCTGCCGCTATCAAACGGCTGTACCGTATCAAACGGCTGCCGTATCAAACGGCTGCCGTATCAAACGGCTGCCGTATCAAACGGCTGCCGTATCAAACGGCGTAACGCCGTATCAAACGGCTGCCGTATCAAACGGCTGCCGTATCAAACGGCTGCCGTATCAAACGGCTGCCGTATCAAACGGCTGCCGTATCAAACGGCTGCCGTATCAAACGGCTGCCGTATCAAACTGGCTGACGCGTATCAAACGGCTGCCGTATCAAACGGCTGCCGTATCAAACGGCTGCCGTATCAAACGGCTGCCGTATCAAACGGCTGCCGTATCAAACGGCTGCCGTATCAAACGGCTGCCGTATCAAACGGCTGCCGTATCAAACGGCTGCCGTATCAAAGCGGCTGCCGTATCAAACGGCTGCCGTATCAAACGGCTGCCGTATCAAACGGACTGCCGCATATCAAACGGCTGCCGTATCAAACGGCTGCCGTATCAAACGGCTGCCGTATCAAACGGCTGCCGTATCAAACGGCTGCCGTATCAAACGGCTGCGCATCGAACGGCTACCGTATCAAACTGCAACGCTGCCGTATCAAACGGCTGCCGTATCAAACGGCTGCCGTATCAAACGGCTGCCGTATCAAACGGCTGCCGTATCAAACGGCTGCCGTATCAAACGGCTGCCGTATCAAACGGCTGCCGTATCAAACGGCTGCCGTATCAAACGGCTGCCGTATCAAACGGCTGCCGTATCAAACGGCTGCCGTATCAAACGGCTGCCGTATCAAACGGCTGCCGTATCAAACGGCTGCCGTATCAAACGGCTGCCGTATCAAACGGCTGCCGATATCAAACGGCTGCCGTATCAAACGGCTGCCGTATCAAACGGCTGCCCGTATCAAGCACTGCGTCAAACGCTGCCGTATCAAAACGGCTGCCGTATCAAACGGCTGCCGTATCAAACAGCTGCCGTATCAAACGGCTGCCGCGTATCAAACGGCTGCCGTATCAAACGGCTGCCGTATCAAACGGCTGCCGTATCAAACGGCTGCCGTATCAAACGACTGCCGTATCAAACGGCTGCCGTATCGAAGCGACTGCCGTATCAAACGGCTGCCGTATCAACGTATCAAGCGGCTGCCGTATCAAACGGCTGCCGTATCAAGCGGCTGCCGTATCAAAGGCGGCTGCCCGTATCAAACAACTGCCGTATCAAACAGCTGCCGTATCAAACGGCTGCCGTATCAAACGGCTGCCGTATCAAGCGGCTGCCGTATCAAACGGCTGCCGTATCAAACGGCTGCCGTATCAAACGGCTGCCGTATCAAACGGCTGCCGTATCAAACGGCTGCCGTATCAAACGGCTGCCGTATCAAACGGCTGCCGTATCAAACGGCTGCCGTATCAAACGGCTGCCGTATCAAACGGCTGCCGTATCAAACGGCTGCCGTATCAAACGGCTGCCGTATCAAACGGCTGCCGTATCAAACGGCTGCCGTATCAAACGGCTGCCGTATCAAACGGCTGCCGTATCAAACGGCTGCCGTATCAAACGGCTGCCCGTATCAAACGGCTGCCGTATCAAACGGCTGCCGTATCAAACGGCTGCCGTATCAAACGGCTACCAGCTGCCGTATCAAGCGGCTGCCCGTATCAAACAGCTGCCGTATCAAACGGCTGCCGTATCAAACGGCTGCGTATCAAACGGCTACCGTATCAAACGGCTGCCGTATCAAACGGCTGCCGTATCAAGCAGCTGCCGTATCAAACGGCTGCCCGTATCAAACGGCTGCCGTATCAAACGGCTGCCGTATCAGACGGCTGCCGTATCAAACGGCTGCCGTATCAAACGGCTGCCGTATCAAAGCGGCTGCCGCATCAAACGGCACTGCCGTATCAAACGGCTGCCGTATCGAAGCGGCTGCCGTATCAAACGGCTGCCGTATCAGGCAGCCGTATCAAACGGCTGCCGTATCAAGCGGCTGCCGTATCAAACGGCTGCCGTATCGAACGGCTACCGTATCAAACGGCTGCCGTATCAAACGGCTGCCGTATCAAACGGCTGCCGTATCAAACGGCTGCCGTATCAAACGGCTGCCGTATCAAACGGCTGCCGTATCAAACGGACTGCCGTATCAAACGGCTGCCGTATCAAGCCGGCTACCCGTATCAAACGGCTGCCGTATCAAACGGGCTGCCGTATCAAACGGCTACCGTATCAAGCGGCTGCCGTATCAAGCAACTGCCGTATCAAACGGCTACCGTATCAAACAGCTGCCGTATCAAAGCGGCTACCGTATCAACGGCTGCCGTATCGGCCTGCCGTATCAAAGCGGCTGCCCCGTATCAAACGGCTGCTCGTATCAAACGGCTGCCGTATCAAACGACTGCCGTATCAAACGGCTGCCGTATCAAGCAGCTGCCGTATCAAACGGCTGCCGTATCAAACGGCTGCCGTATCAAACGGCTGCCGTATCAAACGGCTACCGTATCAAACGGCTGCCCGCGCTATCAAACGGCTACCGTATCAAACGGCCACCGTATCAAGCAGCTACCCGTATCAAGCGGCTACCGTATCAGGAAGCGGCTGCCGTATCAAGCGGCTGCCCGTATCAAGCGGCTTCCACGTATCAAACGGCTGCCGAAGTAATCAAACGGCTGCGTATCAAGCGGCTACCGTATCAAACGGCTGCCGTATCAGGCAGCTGCTGCGTATCAAACGGCTTTGCCGTGTCGAAGCGGCTGCCGTATCAGGCGGCTTGCCGTATCAAACAGCTGCCCGTATCAAACGGCTGCCGTATCAAACGCCGCCGTATCAAACGGCTGCCGTATCAGGCAACGCCGTATCAAACGGCTGCCGTATCAAACGGCTGCGCATCAAACGGCTGCCGTATCAGGCAACGGCCGCCGTATCAAACGGCTGCCCGTATCAGGCGGCTACCCGTATCCAAACGGCTACCGTAATATCAGGCGGCTACCCGCATCCCATAATCACGTTTGATCCGAACGGGTCGACCAGTTTGCCGCCCGTTTCGATTCCAAATGGGTCGACCCGTTGAATCTCAAATGGTTTTTTCAGTAGGGCAGTATATGTCGCAGTATATGCAGGGTAGTTTGTCGATATTAGACGCTGCACAGAAATTCGTTATCTTGTCGTTGTAGAATAAATACTAGGGGTGTGCGAATATTGAAATTTTCGAATATGAATCGAATACGAATAACACAAAAAACGGGCTTGGAATATCGAATCGAATATCGAATATCTGTCTAGTAATAAAAATTGGCAAAACAAGTATTAGCAGGTTTTTATTGTTTAAATAAATCAATGCAACTGCCTTTTACTGGCTGCAACAGGCTAAAGCTACTTCTAGTAATGCACTCATTACAAATTCTCGACTAGGAAAATGAACTGCTCAACGCCCCCTACGCGCCGTGACATTATTTCCGCCAGTAGAAAAGACCCGTTCATTTCGGAAACCTGCGACATTCTCTGCTAAAGTTCGAAGAATTCGTCTTATAAGGCAGTGTTACCCGGCTGTTACACAAATATATTGAATTTTGAAAACAATTATTTAGAAAGTACTTTGTTTTATATTTCATAAAGTGGTTGCAATGTTTGCACCATATAAAAGCGAAAAATTGCACTTTTAATGCTTTCATTAGTTATTAATGTGAACCAGCGATGTAATAAACCCAACAAATATGGCACTTTTCCTCTGCCAAGTAAAATGAACTAGTTTTTTAGTTTTTTTTTAACATGCGCACAAATTTGAACTTCAGTCGAACCTTTGTCCAACATCACGTTGAAGGTTCGCAGAAAAGGTCGAACTCGGTCGATCTAGAACCTAGAGCAGGTTCCCGACATCCCTAGTTTTGACT
This sequence comes from Ixodes ricinus, assembly GCA_037355805.1. Lineage (NCBI taxonomy): Eukaryota > Metazoa > Arthropoda > Arachnida > Ixodida > Ixodidae > Ixodes > Ixodes ricinus. Next base: position 18,560 of record JAZHYW010026045.1, on the reverse strand, counting down.
CCGCAGGGTAGCATGAGTTGTTTTCAATGGCGATGCAATGTTCTACTCGCACCTAGCTTTTTTCTTTTTTCTACTTTTCAATTGTTATACTAGATAGCCTTTTCGGAATTTATTTTATATTTATATTTCAATCTCGAGCTTTATTTATTGTATCAATTCATAGAACTCGCAATTACATCACATATTGCTATAAAAGGGCCACAAAACAAAGAGGCTTGGTGAAAAAGAAACCGAAACTCGATTCTGTCTTGCTGCTAACGGACAGATAAGAAACAGACCAGACCGATAACTGCACGCATCGCTTACGCGCCACAGCGGAATAAACACATCTCATTGGGGAATGCGCGGCAAGGGCAAGTGTTTCGTTACTGGCTCGACATACTCGCAGCTGTTGGCGAATATTCGCCGCTTTCTCCGAATATTCGGCTTGGCCAGAATAGTCAGGAACCTCCGATATGCAAATTTTCGAATAGAATACGTTTCAGATAATGGCAAATATTCGATTCGTAATTTCAGGGAATTTCGAATACTCGCACCCTCAATAAATGCGCATTCTGCGACTATCGGAACATTGAGTTCGTTTTGAATAACATGTTTTCCGCCCTGGGCTTTTATGTCGTAATTTATAATAAAGATATGCATGAACCCTTGCGCTTTATATACGAAATACCACTCTGTATTGTAAACGGGAGGTGTTTGTTTATATTTCGAAAACTATACTCGCGCTGCAGAAAAAAGCGATCCGATCCATCAAATGTATTTGTTATAACGATCACATATCTCCTTATTTTAATAAACATTGCTTGCTTACTACAAAGGAGTTAATAATGTTGAACATTACAAAAGTCATCTTTCATTGTCTCAAAAGTGACACGATGTCATTTCACTCCCAATTTCTCTGAAGAGATACTCACTACAACTGAAGTCGCATGGAATATGCTAGAGGTCAAATACGTACGAGCTACGGCGAAAAAACGTGAACACACCAAATTTCTCAACTCTTCGACTTCCGTCCTGAAATTCTGGAAATGGCTCAACCAGTAAAGTCGATAGATAAATTAAAAAAAATAGAATAAGGGATTATATTTTGAGCACAGCAATTACCATAAATAAAGATGTGTAAAAAACTTTTTTTTGTACTTGGTTTGTACCTGTCGTGCCGCTCTGAAACCTGCATGGGGTACGGGACCTTGGTCAAGGGCTATTAAGTACCTTTTGTTCCTTCGACCCTACTTCAAAATGGCTAATAAAATGGAACCAAACAAATTTTGTTTGGTTCAGGGTGACCATTGCATACGCTGTGCCACAGGTTTAACGCGAACATGACACATGCGCTCTTGCACCTGCTGTACAAAATGCTGTTATTATGAACCAAAATTTATCACTTTGGTTTCTGCCCGTAACGGACACGTTAAACTACACTAGTAGTTTAGTGAGACTTTCAAATATACTTCAATGAAAAACTTTCAGCCTTTTCACTCTGGTGAAGAAGGAAGACCAGCAAAGCAGTACAATGGTGGGAAGACCTCCAGTACGACGCCTAGAGGACGACGCCTAAGACGACGTCGAGGATGACGTCTAGGACGGCCTCACGGACGACGTCTATGACGAACTCAAGGATGACTTCTAGGATGACCTGAAGGACGAAGCCTAGGACGACTTCAGGGATGACATCTAGGACGAACTCAAGGACGACGCCTAGGACGACCTGAGGGACGACGTCTAGGACGACCTCCAGAACGACGTCTAGGAGCAACCTCAAGGACGACTTCTAGGACTACCTCAAGGACAACGTCTAGGAAGACCTCAAGGACGATTTCTAGGACGACCTCGCAGACGACCTCGAGGTCGACCTCAAGGATGACATCTAGGACGACCTCGAGCACAACCTCTCGGACGACAACAAGGAAAACCTCAAGGACGACTTTTAGGACGAACTCATGGACGACTTCTAGGACGACCTCGAGGAAGACTTCTAGGACGCCGCCTAGAGAAATTCAGCCTTTCCACTCTGGTGAAAACCAGAGTGGAAAGGCTGGAAAGGTTGCCGCCACCTATGAGCAACGAAGGCAACCAGACAACCGGCAAGCCGGTTGTCTGGTTGCGCCATTGTTTCAAAATGGCGGTAGCTGTCCAGAGGTTTTGTGTCGACAATTATTTGGTGACGGACACGAAATTGTGGAAAACTAAAAAGCCGAGCGTCACTTGCTGGGGCTACGCAACGCGGTATGTAGAAATATAAATTAAATACCGCCTTCAAGGCGTGTTTATCGGGCTCGGAAGACAATACGGACTGTTTCGCAAAAACATTAACGGTGGTTCACACTCCTGCATCTGGCCACGACCGAGTCCCACGAAACGGAGTTTTAAGCCGCTTATGACCGCCATCGCTGCTGCGCGACCCGGTATAAAGCTGTCGCAAGAGGCTTAAAACCGGTTGCAGTCGCACTTGGTCGGACTCAACGCAAATGTATGCACCCCACCAGCCTTTACCGTGTGCCGCGTACCGCGTACCGCACTACCGGAGCCTTTGAATTGTGCTTTTAACGCGCCCAGGTGATATCGTGACAAAGGGGCGCGAGCTTATAATCATGCTTCAAAAACTCCGGCAGTGCGGCACGCAGAACACGGTAGCTTTTTGCTCAAAGTCATTATTATTAGAGTTTCAGTGAACCGTGTTCGCACATCCAATACGGTGCGATGGGCCCTCCGGTACGATCTGCTCATGTTCTACCGCAGAAGACTCGCATATGTGCACTTCTTACCAGAGGGCCCTTCGTACCGTATCGGATGTGCAAACGCGGTTCTCTAAGCACTCTCTAATGGCGGGCGCACTTGCGCACGGTTCTAGCCTTCCTGTTCAGTCTTGCACTCTTATGCACTCTCATGCAAATAAATATTATTGTTATTATTATTATTATTTTATTATTATTGTAACAGTCATTGTCGATCCAAATATTAACCAAAATATTGTCGCACTTTTTATTATTGATGTTATTTACTAGTGGCTGAACCAATTGATACCATTTGCAAAAAGCAGCCATCACAATATTTTAGAGCGCAGCTCTTAGGCGCCCGTTTCCGGCTTGAGCGGCGTCGGCATCGGTGTCGGCGTAACCGTGAGGTCACGTGACACCCCCCCCCCGAAAACACGTGACCCCTCCCCCAAAAATGGAGGAGGAGAAGAGGAGGGAGGGGGAGGAGGGAGGAGGAGGGGAGGAGAAGGTGAAGGAGGAGGACGAAGAGGAGGAAGGAGGGAACGAGGAGTAGCAGGGAGGAAGAGGAGGTGGAGGACGAGGGAGAACGGAAATACCCTACCCTTAGTACCCTTCCCTCCTCCTCCTCAAGAGCTGCGCTCCAATTCGGCGTTACAGGGTGTTGTAAACATCTTTCACTATTTATTTTTTTCAGAGTTGTTATATATGGATTTTTCTTTGGGTCTCTGCGACTGGTTTGCTAGTTATCTTAGCGAACGCTCTAACATAGTTTCCTACTTAGGATGCAAAACGTTCACTTATATGTTGAACTCAGGGCCACCACAAGGGCCTAACTTTGTACCTTTGCTTTTTAATAATTCTGTAAATGATCTAGAAACTAGTGTGAGTGGCTCAGTGGTGCTTCAGTTCGCTGATGACCTGAGCATTTTTTGTAATATCCACACGCCTGTGTGCTCTGAATTATTACAAAAAGATGTTGATGCAGTTAATCTTTGGTGCTGTGCAAGCTCGTTGTTTTTAAACCCCACAAAATCTAACGTTTTCGCTTTTTCCCGTACAGCAAATAATGTTGTTCCTGCTAACGTAACAACTTGGGCGAGTGGGTTGCTCATGTTAACACACACTACAAAGTACTACTGCAGAAGTACACCCACCTCTTGCACATGAAAAGAAAGGACATTTCCTTTCTTTTTTTGCCTGTAAGGAGTGAGTGTACGGCGTGAGTGTACTTTTGCGGTGACGCTCTGCAGTGCGTGTTAAGTTGTTGTTCAACCTTGCACATTAGACGTCTCTGAAATTTCTAGATCTTCTGTTGTAATTGTCGTTGGCATTTTCGTCGATTAACGCCTGAACTTTAACTATCATGTTTCAAAGGTTATTAATGATTGCTCACGCATCCTGGGCGAAATTGCACGCATTACCTGTGACTTCTGGAATTACATATGCATACTGAACCTCTTTCGGTCTTTGGTTCTATCGTGGTTGTATTTTTGTTTTACCGTATCGAATTCTTTGACTGTCAATCAGGCGCTTAGTCCGGAGTCTGTACCGAGGCGACATGTGAGAATTGTCTTCGATCGCCACATTGGACGGTAGTATTTGTTTACGATTATAAGCTTCTTTTGGGCACCCTTGGTCTATCGCTTTTTCCGGCCAGACGACTAGTTCGAGACATGGTGTTTTCTATATGAGTTACCTAATGCTATCATTGATTTCCAGATGCTTTTCAGTAGAATCTCAATTTATGTCCCCTGTGACAAAATATATATTGTTTTTTTTTCTTTCTTAGAATTAAGTTTTTCGCTGATCAGATGATGCTCATGTACGAAGTGTTTTAACCCTGATGTGGACGTTTTGACTTCTGAAAAGTTCAAGAACAGTATAAAACTGAGGATTGCTGGTGTCTGATTTCGTGCAAGTGTAGCCCTCATAAGGCCTTAAAGCTGTTGAGGACACAGTAAAGCAAAGATTGATTGATTCGAAGATTGATTGACTCATTATAAATTCTGTATACATTCTACATTTTCGTCGCCTCATTTTGAAAATGGATGCAAAAATAATCTGACAGCTCTTGTCCCCGATATAATAATCTGCCGAGCACAACAAGCACACAGTGAAGAATGTATCCGGCCGTATTATCCACGCAGCCTTCGTTGTGAATCGCACGAATTGAAAACGAACACCAACGGTTGCATACGTTGTGTGCGGTGCTCATGAAGAGATATATTTTGGTTAAAATTAATAGCTCGCATTCGTGGTACATATCACAGGTTTAACGCTATGTAAGGCACTGAGACCTATGCGCCCTGGTTTGCTCGCAGAGGCATTATCACGTAGCCTTCTGGCACTGTTCAAATATACGCATACCGTGCATTTCTTCTAGAAACCTATGATAAATATTGTGATACAAAAACGACCTACGACAGAAACGACTGTGTAATAAATATTTTTATCACAATGTATATTTACAGGGTTTTATTAGCGGCGCATAAACCGAAATGATAGCGTCGTCGAAAAACGCTATTTTAGCACTTTCTATTACCAGTATGCCATTTTTGTAAAACGTTGCAGCTAGTCAATAAAGTATAGCAAACAGTCTTGAAGCAACAACAACTACCAACAACAACAACAACGACAACGACAAAGACAACGGCAACAACAACAGCAGCAGCAGTAACGGTAACAGTAACAGTAATAATAATTCTAACATGGTAATCAATCAATCAATCAATCAATCAATCAATGTTTATTAAAGTGTCCAGGAACATCCAATCGGCCTTAGTGCTGGCACACTAAAAATGAGCAAAACACACATACAAACACACATACACACGAGTGCAGAAGAGAACGTAGTTCACCAGCCTGAGAATAAAAATATTAACAAGTATGAAAGACACTTAAATCAACAAGAGAAACCAAAATCACAAAACACTGACATCAACAGGTATGAGAGAAAGAAGCAAATACTTGGAAAACGTACTGGCAAACATCAACGCTTCAACTGATCAGCCCTTTTCTTGCAAGAGGAAGTTTCGTACAGCATTTCGGGACTTGCTCCCGTATGAGTTAAAAATATCAATTGTGTCAGAATAGCGGTTATAACACTCAGCGGATCTTTGGATCGGGTTTAATTGGCGTAAATGTCGAGCTATATCAAAATATGATTGTAGCCGTGCAGGCACACGTGGAGCTCTAAGGATCACTTTGGACAGAAGGCTGGGAGAGTTAATGGAGCCGTGCAGAGTCCCAAAAAAAAACAAATCTGCCTTCACCCAACGCTGCTGCAGGCTCAACAATTTGACGAGTTGCGAGTTACACCCAACGTTCAGACAAGGATCACCTTTCTCAAGGTAACGATATTTAAAGATAGAAATAAATTTGTTTTGGACTCGCTCGACAGATAAACTGTTAGTTTTGGAAATGCCGTTCCAAACAACCGAGGCGCACTCTCTAGCTGGGATCTAACTAACGAACAATACAGCGTGAAAAAAGCGGACGGGCTTTTGAATTCCTTCGTTATGCGAGACACGGCACCTAACGTGCGCAAGGCCGATTGAACCGCTCTGGTAACGTGAGTGTCAAATCTCAGGCTTGAATCAAAGACAACTCCAAGGTCTCTCAGTTCGCTTACACGTGACAGCAGTTCGCCATGATAACTATATGGGAAAAATATATCATGGGTCTTGCGAGAATATGTCATTACTTTTGTTTTAGAATGATTCAAACGGAGGTCATTGTTTAAACACCAACGACCGAAGGAAGATGCGCCATTCTGAAGCGCGATGCAATCCTCTAAGGTCGATATATTTTTGTAAAGTTTTATATCATCAGCGTAGTGCAGAAATGAAGAATTTAATATAACTTGAGAGACATCATTCACAAAAATATTAAAAAGAAGGGGCCCAAGACAGATCCCTGAGGCTCTCCAGAGCTTGCCTTGTACAAGGAAGAGGTAGTATTGTTTGCGCGGACGTAGTCGTGCCTATCAGACAAATAGCTTTTTAACAAATTGTATACCGGGCCACATACTCCGTACGAGGAAAGCTTGTATAAGAGGATGTTGTGGTTGACTACGTCGAATGCCTTACTCAGGTCGAGACAAAAACTTCAAGCTGACCTCTGTTACAAACTACTTCAGAAGCAGCAGACGTAAAAGATGCGAGATTGGTGGATGTCGATCTGTCGGACATGAGCCCATGCTGATTAGGAATGACTATACTACGAAACTTGAAGGAGAGGAATTGCTGGATTACCATTTCAAAGAGTTTGGAAAAGAAGAGAGGAGAGATATCGGTCTGTAATTAAGAACATCACCACTATTTCCAGATTTCAGGTACCGGAACAACCACTGCCAGTTTTCGGGTCGTCAGGGAATACTCCTGACGTCAAGGAGTTATTGAAATTTGTGTACAGTATAGGCGTAAGTAATTCATGATAACCCTTAACAATTGCAGCGGGTATCCCGTCATGACCTGTAGATAATCTGGGTTTTATTTTCTTAATACATAGCCTAACACATTCCTCAACGACAACTACAGAACCCAATGAGTCACCAAATCCGTCCGAGTGAGGCAATATAGGTGAGAAGCAGTTATTATTATTATTGTAGACTGACGCAAAGTGATCCGCAAACAACTCAGACATGCCTCTTCGCACTGTCGCTATGCTGATTCAAGACGATTTCGGACTCAATATTTTTCACCAAGCGCGATATAGCCTACCTCCAAAATTTCTTGGGATTTTTAACAAGATCTGATTCTACCAAGTCACAATACGCCTGGCGATCACGGTTTAAAAATTTCTTTACATCGCTTTCTGAAAAGTTTAATTTCAACTTCCCCTTTGAAAGTCCACTTTCTCTTAAAACTCCTGGGCCAAAATATATTTCCGTTTTAAAAGCTTCCTGAGTTAACGATGAATCAGTTAGGAAGTAAGATTTTTTAGACGTTTTAAGAGTGATATACAGCGTGAACAAGGGGACGGCAGGCTCTTCAAATCAACCGGAAATTCGGTTTCTTAAGCTATCACGCTACGACTTTGTGCAGCGTTGCCCACAGATGGTGCATTTTTTTTGTAAAAATTTGCAAAGAACGAACTTACCTGAGGAAAAAGTAAAGAAAGAAAAGGCTTAGCTCCTATGGAAACGCAGCGACGCCACCGTTCTGCTAACAACGACGGCGCCGTTCGTACGGGAGACAAGAGATGGCGCAGCGAACGCCGCCAACGAACGGGCATAGGGCGCCGAGAGCCGGCACTTTAGCAGACGATCCTTTCGACTCAAAAAGCGGCTCGCGTTCCGCAGGCGGCGACAGTCGCAGAAACAAAAACAGGCGCGGTAACAACAAGCGAACTGCAGTTCCTCGTCTGCTAAACACGCCGGCTCTCCGCGTCGTCTGCTCGTTCGTTGGTGGCAGTTGGCGTCGCGACCGCTTGCGCCATCTCTTGCCTCCCGTGCGAAACGGCGCCGTGTTGTTTGCAGACCGGTGGCGTCGCTGCGTTTCCATAGGATATAAGCCTTTTTCTTTCTTTTACTTTTTCCTCGGGTAAGCTCGCTCTTTTGCAAATTTTACAAAAAAAATGCACCATCTGTGGGAGCGCTGCACAAAGTCGTAGCGCGATAGGTTAAGAAACCGAATTTTCCGGTCGATTTAAAGAGCCTGCCGTCTCCATGTTTCACCCTGTATATTTCCATGGCCTCCTGAACAACAGTTGTGAGGAGATAAACTTGGTCGTTTACATCAGACGACTCCAAGATAGAAGCCCAGTCAACACCCGACAGATGGTGATACATTCCAGTGTAGTCCCCGCTGGATACTTGTACGAGGTGTGTGGGGAAGGACCATTAGAGGGACTCAGGACCGAAGGATCAAAAATAGAAAGAACTACATCAAGAGCAGGGTGATATCTATCCTCTGGAACCATAGAAAGTTCACTTCGAGCCACACGTATGCCGTCCATGTTTGAAAAGCATAAATCTAAAGCATTACCTTGGTCATTTAGAACGTTATTATGCTGTCTCAGATCTAAAAAAGAAGTAACGTTGAGGAGATAGTTGCACTTTTGTTTACAATAAAAGTTATCAGTAAGGACATTGAACTGTGTCCAGTTAATACCTGGAGCGTTAAAATCCCCCAAGATTAAAATATTGCTCACATGTGAATCATTAATTGTAATAATATTAATAATAATAATATATTTTATTTTTATTACGGCATACATATTTAAACAGTATCTCGTTGCCAAAGGTGCAAAGAGCTCGAGCCCAACCGCTGCGGGAAGGCTGCAACAACAAAGCGTTCTGCTAAAGGATTCTACTCCAAAGCAGCTACGCGCTGTCAGCCTGCAAACCTTTTCCACTCACTACACTACACTACACCTATCTAGAACACTGTAGTTCTTTCTTACACCAACACACCGTGTAACGACAAACGGCATTTCAGCATTATACAATAATTGCAAATTGTATTTTGGAGCGCAGCTCTTAGGCGCCCGTTTCCGGCTTGAGCGGCGTCGCCGTCGTCGTCGCTGAAAAAATTCGAGCAGTCGCAGAATGTCCCATCTGAACTACAGCTAAACAACTTCGCAGCTTTTTGGGTGTTTGCACCTTTTTTCGGCGACTTGTCCAAGGATTCGCAGCGATCGCCACCCCCTTACACGCCTTACATGATACAACCAAGCGTTTTCATTGGTCTCCAGAATGCCAGTCTGCCTTCGATCAGCTTACTGATCTCCTGACGGGTGATCCGATCTTATGCCGCTTTGAACCCTTACTCCCTACAGAGATCCATACAGACACCAGCGGGTATGGACTAGGCGCAGTCCTAAAAGCAACGCAAACCACCTCGACCCGAGAGAGTTGTTGCATACGCAAGTCGCATCCTGTCAAAGTGTACGTAATTACTCTACAACCTAAAAAATGGTTGGCTATTATATGGGCTATTTCGAGGTTTCGACCATACCTGTACGGACGCCATTTTAGTGTCATCACAGACCACCACGCTCTCTGTTGGCTAACATCGTTGAAAGACGTCTCAGGGCGTTTGGGACGTTGGGCTCTTCGCCTCCAAGAGTACAACTTCTCCGTCACGTATAGGTCCGGACGCAAGCACCATGATGCTGACGGCCTCTCACGTTGCCCCTTGCCAAAGATTGCTCCTAACAGGGACGAAGATCCGATCACACTCACTGCTACCTCGCTGGATGATGTGGCACAAAACTAGCTCCAAGACCCTTATACCCAGACCCTGGTGCAACATATTACAGGCCTTGCTATCTCCAGCAACCGCAAGTTCTGCAAACAAGCATGGCATTTTTCTGTCCGAGATAGCCTCTTGTTACATCGTAACTATACAGCAGATGGTCAGCGATGGTTGTTAGTAGTGCCATGGTAGGTTCGCTTCGAGCTGCTACAGTGCCTCCATAACGACCCAACGTCGGGACATCTCGGGGTCCTAATGGATTGTAATCGTTTACGTGGCCGATATTACTTGCCCGGCATGTGTCGCTTTGTGCAAAAATATGTCACTTTTGCTTATTCTGTCAACAACGAAAAAAACAGCTCAGAGTCCGCCAGGTTTGCTCCAACCCATACCTTGTCCCGACAAGCCATTCAAACAAGTCGGAATTGATCTGTATGGCCCTCTACAAAAATCATCTGAGAGAAACCGTTTGGTGGTCGTCGCCATTGACCATCTAACACGATATGCCGAGACTGCTGCCTGCCCACCGCAGGTTATCACGAAGTTGAATGCTGTCTCTTTGAAAAAAATTATACTGCTTCCCGGCTCGCCTCGAGAACTACTCACTAATAGAGCAACAGTTTTTTTAGGGGCGAAGCTCCTAGCTCTAGCCGGTCTCCGTCCGTCCGTCCGTCCGTCCGTCCGTGCTCACATAAAAATAAAAAAAAATGTTTGAGCAGTCGACACGATTCGAACCTGTGCGGGGAGACCCCATTGGATTTCTAGTCCATCGCCTTAACCACTCGGCGACGACTGCGGGACGAGTAGGGGCAATGAGATGTGGTAGTAACTCAAGAGCTGGAGTTTTTGTCATGAATGAAACGTTGCATGTAGCCGCTCAACGTCTATACAGGAGAGGGCGCTGCGATCAAATGCGTATATAATCACGTTAAACGTTTCATGCATTGGCTCAACGTTTATAGACGAGAGGGCGTTGCAGTCAAATGCTCAAATGCGCATATTACCACGTTCCATACCACACATTCTCTTTCGACATGGACCACTGACTTAGCTGTGGAGATCGTTCCCACTGCTTCTCGCGGATCCAAGCTGATCCGCTAGAAGAACCACTGGCTCTGCATTTCACCGTCCATAACGCAGTAATAATGAAGTCGAAACGCAACCCGGAACTCAGCACTACCTATGAGCAATAAAACAAATCAACACCATCAGCACAACCTATGAACAATAAAATCAGTTTTAGTTTGAATCTGGATGCCAATCAAGAAGATTGGACTATCTCCAAAGCTTCTTCGAAGAGATCATGGCCCATACAAAGACATGGACAGCAACCTCGCCGGTCAACTACCGCGTCGAGCCCGTTCCCCTCCCTGACGATCACCGCCATCACCATCAAGAGACCATTCATCTGTCACAATTGAAACCATATGTACCGCCCTACCTGACCACCCCCTCTACAACTACTGCTGCCAAGATGGCAGTCCCTAACCGCAGGGCAAATCTCGCAGAGAAGACGGCAAGCCTTGAGAAGAAGAAAGAAAACGACGATCGCCTGCCTCTTTTTTAAGATCTGGCCTGCATCGGTGCCGGCAATAACAAGCCAGTTCATTTAGGCCAGTTATTTTGCCTCGCTATTCATCTTCGTTTCAGTATATATATATATATATATATATATTTACATATACATACGGTGAGAAGGTTCAACGGGCCGGTTGCACGTGAAACGAAAGTTGAGGAGTTCCAGGAAAGGCCTTTACCAACGTTTCAAGCGGGAACCGCTTTTCTTCAGGGAGGGATCGTGTGTAAAATGTCCTCTTCCTGTTGACTTTCGTGTGGAAGAGGAAGAGGAACTATGAAGAGTATTAAAAATATTCGGAACAAGGGCAACAAAAAGATCGGTAAATATTTGAAAAATAGTAATTACAATTAAAATCATCAAAACCAAATAAATTGATTCGCAGTATTTGCCACAGTCAGTGTCACAGTTCATAAGCACAATCACCCCCGAGCAATCGGAGCGCACACAGAAGTACCAATGAGGATGTGTTCGGGACTAACGCCGCTTCTAGAGCGGAAATCTAGACAGCGCAAGCGTGCTGTTTCAGTTTTTTATGACGTATTTATGTCATATTTTTATTATGCTTACGCGCCCAGGAATTTAGCGCAGAGGAAGGATTGCAACAACACGCACGCTCACGAGGATCCGTGGCAATCCTTCCGCTGCGTTAAATTCCTGGGCGCGTAAGCATGATTTAAATATGACATAAAAATGACACAGTTCCTCTAGTGCCGAATGCATTTCCGCCAGCAATTCTCAAGCCCAACCGAAACCACGTTTTAGAAGTGTGTCCCAACTACGCCTGCGCAGCTGCTTTCAGCATATTAGTGACTTGAAATAACATGAATGACAGCAGAGCCTTTTTAAAGAGAGGAATGGCCTGATCGGGTCGTAAACATTCACGGCCAAATGTTCCACGGGTCCCACAACGCTTCGGAAAGATGACAATGCCCATCAGGCGCCGGCCAATCACGGCATCAAGTGAGTTGACACGACCCGTCGGCATTTTGGTCGCGCATTCGTTTGAATCGTGATGGCGGGAAGGGATATCGCCTCCCTCCTGCGAGGGTGCCATTTTGCTATCATTGTTAAGTTGGAAGCAGCTGTCCAGACGTGCGTGTAACACACTTGAAGAAGCCCTTCCACAAGTCATGGAAAGGCTGCCGCACCGCACCGTTGGTGAAAGTGCATTCCTTTTCAAAATTAGAAATCTACTCATTGCTAATTTTTATTAATCTTCGAAAATATAAAAGGTAGCTGCAGATAAGTGGGTTTGTTTCTTATATTCACTTGGTGCATGTATAGCTGAATATCTGTTTTTTATCGAAAGGTACAGTGTTTTTCAATTTTCCATATGCTTGTTTGTCTGACTGAATGTGACTCAAAATGCCTGTGATATATTGGTATGTCTTCTATATCATGTGCTTGCTGTTAATATTTGCTTTTCAATTTTTTATTTGGTGGTTTTTTGGCTGAGTATATGTAGATTCAAAACTTTTTGATGAAGGGAATCATACTTAGGTCCCGACATCAGTTGCGCTATAAAGTTTGGTGTCGTTCGGTGCACTTGCGAGTGCTATGGGCGAGTTCGTTATTACAGTCATCACTGAAAGTGCTTGTATCATGTCCTTTTTTTTCTGCAAATAATGTTTATTTTGAAATATTTTACTTTGGCATTCTTAGAGACGGAGACCAACAAAAACCCGGATTTCCCCCCCCCGTAAAAATTAAAAAAATTAAATTGTCTTTTATATGTTTTTTTTCAGCCGTGTGCGGTTTTGGTTTGTATCTCAATCAACATTTTGTCGGGTTGAAAATAGGCGTGTTCAGGCGAAAACACCTATTATTCTTTAAACACATTCACGAATGTACAAAAGGTGTAACCACACCTCTTGCATAGGCTCAATCGGTGTACCAAGGATATTATACCTAATAATTAAAAAATATAGCGCTTTGAAAAGATGTATTCGGTCTCAAACTCCTTCCAAACACCATTATATGTGTTTTGAAGGTTACTGTGCAGCTCTTGATCCTGCTGTTACGCCGTGAACCCCTCCGACCCTAGCATTCATCTTTTTCGTTTTGTACACAAGTTCGTCTCTTTAAACGTTTATTTTTCTTCAGTAAATAGTCGCGTCATTAATTGTCATTTGTGACATAATTCTGTTACGTCAATGTCATTCTGAAAATATTTTTTTATTAAATACCTTTGTATTCCACTTTGAAAACCTTGAATAGCGCTGACTTTAGCAGGCAAAGGTCGAATGCCTTAGCTATCAAAACTGTGGCCCAGAAAGTCCAGTTCGGGCACTACAAAACTCGTTCTTCGTGGCGTTGATAATGATGCCATGTTTGGCGAGCCGTTTGAAGAGAGGACTGAGATGTGCAGCGTGCTCTTCTGTGGATGAGATCGCGACTCCCAGGTCATTGACGTATACGAAAACAAAGCGTACACCCCACGTTACATCGTCGATCAATCGTTGAAACGCTTGCGCCGCTTTGCTAAGCCAAACGCCATCCGGAAGAATTCAAATAGGCAAAAAGGCGTAGTGAGCGCTGTTTTTGGGATGTCATCGTTAGCTATCGGTATCTGATGGTAGGCTCGGGTGAGGTCAGTCTCGGAGATTGAGATTGAAATTCTGGATGTCGGGGAGTGGGTACCGGTCTGAAACGGTGTTTATGTTCCGAACGCGTTAATCTCAGCGTTGACGCCAATCTCAGTTCTTTCTGGAGCGCACGTGTAGCGGAGAAGCCCAACTGCTGGAAGATGGTGGTATTATCCTGATCTTGAACATGGGGTCGAAGAGGGCCCTAGCAATTTGGAGCTTCTCCTTTTCTAGACGACAGGGGCGAAAGGAAACGATGGGATGTGTTGTTGGTATGTGATCTGAGACATCATGTTCAACAGGCTTGGTTCATTGGGAAGGTAGATAAGTAAAAGAAACTCAAGGAGCGGTGCTTGGAAAAAGCACTTGAGTGTACGTGCAGTCGAGCACCGGAGTTTTCGTTGTGTCGACTCCTTGTGTACAGAGATAGGTCATCAAGTCGATGAGGTCTTTCCTCTTGACGTCGACTAGCAGCGAATGGGACTCGAGAAAGTCTGCTCCAAGGATCGCTTGACCGATGTCAACCACCAGGAATATCCACTGCCAAACTCGTCAAAATCGATGATTCAGCGATAGTGAACGGTACGACTACCCGGGAACGAACGTGTCGTTCACAGCTTATGAAAAACAGACAAACGTACGTGAAAGTTAGGCACCTGTCCCGGGTACGGCTCTGACCTCGGCTGCCGTGTTGACAAGTAGGCGGTTCTCGGTGGCTTTGTCGGTCACGAGAAAGAGGAGAATCTCTTGTAGCCTCGGACCACTCGTCGCCTCTAGCCATCGGCCGGCCGGTTTTCTGACTATGCACAGGGGCGCTGGCAGCGGCGCGGATCGGGTTCGAAACGGCAGTGATATTAGCAGAGACCTGATGATTGATATCTGCCCAAGCTGTCGCTGTCAGGTCGGCGCAATGTGGAAGGCCGTTGACGGCTACAATAATGCAAGGAGTCTAGGCGTCTTGTGGGCAACATCCTCAAGGCGTTTACTCAGCCGATCAACTTAGCCTTGGAACAGGATTGAGGTTTGGACATCCTGCACCATGTTGGGGACATCATCTGCCGACTGGGTGGTCATGGCGGCCAAGTCAGCGTACGATGAGGCCAATACTTCCATGACCGCGTCAGCCGAACCTGCGAGCCGCTAAAGTTTGAGGTGAGCGACTGCTGCAAGTAGAATCTGGACGTTCGGTGACTGTCGCTGGAGGAACAGTTCCCGGCGTAGAACGTCGACAATGGCCTTAACACGTTCTCCAAGAAGCTATGTCGTTGGGTTCCGCAATTGTACGGGACGTTGGTCTCCAGTTCCTTCTAGGAGAGCAGTTGCCGCAAGCGGGAACGTTTAGAGGATTCCGTTCTCTGCAGAAAAGCCGCCTCCAGCTGGTCGTAGGGTGCAGTTGGCGACGGGTTGGAAAGTACGTCGTGCACTTCGTCGGATGCCGTTGAAGAAAGAGCCGCGTCGACTTGATGGTATTTGCGTCTCTGGATGTGTCGCCTGCCAGGTATAACTGATACTCCGCCTCAAGAAATCAAACACGGGGATGCGGTCCCAGTACGCCTGGAGCCCCACCGCAACAGCCGCGACTCGAGCTGGAGTAAAGGGCGATGTTTGCATGCTTGGAGAATTGTTCGGGTCACCACTTGTGGGAAGAAAGAGCTAAAGACAACCGGCCGGTTCGAGGTCCTGGTGTTCTTTTTCTCGAGTCGAGTGGGTATCATGCACCCCTGTAATATCAGCTTTTATTTTTTTTTATTTATGTTCGGGGTTGCGTGTGCCGGAGCAACTACAGAAGGAAGGCATAGGCACCGAGTGATCCTACGGCGGATTATTGAACGGGACTCCTGCTCAAATGCATTGCCAGGCGACACGGGCAACACTCCCGTAAGACGGACCGCCTAACCTCCTTTAATAAAAAGGACAATCTCCTGAAGGAGAAGGATTTTATGCCACATGGAGCCGTAAATGTTCCTTCCCTTAAGGTTCTTTGTTCTCAAAAGAAGCCGGCTAGGGCCCTTTAGTACAAAGGAAGTATGAAATACTTTACTAGGGCGAATTCATCCAACTCCCCGATAATACAACGGTCTCAACAGGTTTGGTTCAGTTTGAATGGCTGAATGACCAGCATCTTTTGATTTTTCAGCATGGATATTGGAGTGGTGGGATGCTCCACCTATTGCCATGGAAGTCGCGGTTATGAGACCTTCATGATTGTGGGCGAAGTCCGCGCCGCAGGTCGTTCGGTCGATGCAAGAGTTAGCTCAACATGTGTCGTAGCTTGTACTCTAAAAATTCTAGATCAGAAATATGTTTTTTACTGGTCCGGTAAGACGTCCATACCACCAGGAAAGAAATTGGCGCAGTAGGCGCGCCGTCTAATGCAAATCAGAGAAGTAGCTAAGATGTATTCCCTATAGTAAAGTGTTTGGGAGTACCCATGACTACTGTAGGCGCTAACGGGATTGGAGGCGAGCTAGGGTATCACACTGTCTCCTTGCATTTCGAACATTAAAGCTCTGACCTAGGAATGGGTTTTTCAGGGCAGGCTGAGGCTACTGTACCTATACGATAGTCTTTCGTTGACAATCAGAACCTTGTGTCAGAGAAAATCGGTGTCTTCTTCCTCAACACGTGCTCCCAGATTCGCAATCTGGATTACGCGCTCACTCTTCGTTCAGGTACTGCGGGTATAATGCATTAGAGTATCAAAAATGACTTTATCTATGGCAAATACACTTTTTAAAGGATTTGGAGGTTTCGGTACGAAATAAATAGCTAAGACTAAATTTAGTGCACTTTCGTGGTCGTCAATGTGTGGAATTATACAAAGACAGTTTGCGAACGTTTCTTACCTAAAATATTTACGTTTCGAAAAGTTTTTCTAAAATAAAGACTATAATAATACTAATTACAATAATACGTCTTTATTTCCTCTCCAGAATGCGCAGGGGCAAGAAAAAAAGCTGCATTCAGCAACTTGACAATGTCCCTGCCCCAATACAAATGACAGATACAGCAGCGATGACATGTTTCATATTCACTTATTTACAGACAAACTAAAACAACAAATACCAAACCTACACACATACCATATTGACTTGTAAACTTTTAAACGAATATAAAAATTTTAACATTCAATATTCAGTTCTATTTCAACCTCGTGTGGATGACCCTAAAGCTATCAATATCGTTCAATAAAGTCCCGGTAGGCTGATTGGCTATATTACGAATAGTTTTCTAAACAATGCAAAAACGCAAAAAAATATAAATTATACTTTCTTCCGTGTGAATACCTCGTATGCCTGTTTCTTATGTGCGTCTTTGGAAACAAAAGTGTAAACGTAAAAAAATAAAAATACAGAATTTAAATTAACAGACAAAAACAACCAAGAGATCTAGGAATCTGCTAATTTGCTATAACAACTTTTTTACATCGTATTCACCGAGAAAGCACTATTATGATATCAGTAGACTGTTTCGAATTATAATTCAGTTACGATACCTATATATATTTAGTTCAAAAGCATATCTAAATCAGTAGAAAATCTCCCCTCAAGTAGAGCATCCGATTACCATAAAATGTCTTATGTATAAATAAAAATCCTATAGTAAGCTGCCTGCAATATTTCAAGTAAAATATTTAAAAATCTCATAACTCAAACTTGGTTCCCGTTGCTACTCTATATTCCCAAGTAGTACTAATTTCTAAAACAGGAGACCATTCTTGTCCTACAAGTTATTGCACCATCTATTTTGCCAGTTGGCCATGCAAGCTCATGGGGCACGTTTTGTACACTCATATCATATCCTGTCTAGACGCTTGTAATCATTTATTTACTAACGAACATGTGTTTAAAAAAGCACAGCTGTGTACTGCTCAACTATTCGAATTTGCAATATACCTTATCAATAATACTCACCTCACAGCTCAGACTCATATTATCTTCATTGATTTTGCCAACGAATTTGTCGTTTCTCGCCAACATCACCTTCGTCTCACATTTTTAACACAACTCATCGATCCATCAGTTTTAATTCGGATATCGTCTGTCCTTGCACAAAAAGGGAAACAATAAAAATCAAATCAAAATCAACATTGCGTTTGATTACTCTTGCATCATGTGTCCCCCAGGATAGAGTCTTCTGGCCGTTATTATTTATAATCTATATAAATGTACTCCCTTCTTCTATATAATCTACAATTAGAATTTCCGTGCACAGCACCTTCGATTTACAACAAAAATCACTACACTCAATAATCTCGATATACTTTAAGACGATTTCGATTATATATCTTCATGGTACTCCCAGTGGGAGATGAAAAATTAACGCTGCCAAATGGAAACAAATCAACTAAATTCTTCAAAGGAGGACACTCAAGGTAGTTTTTATAATTACAACTGGGACACGTCTCATGGTACATGTATTCGGGCATACATTTCGCCGACACTATCGTGAGACAAGCACATAGTCACGAATAAGTATT
>JAZHYW010026043.1:0-31205 GCA_037355805.1 Ixodes ricinus | reverse complement strand
GACATTATAACATTCTCGAACAAAGCGAGCGCCTTAAACGCGCGTTCCCATCCGCCCCTGGGGTAGTCCACAGACGATCGCGTAACCTCAAAGACACGCTAGTAAACTCTCGGATAAATTCATTGCCGCCACCTAACAAATGTATGCCTTGCATGCACCCAGGATGTCTCATCTGTAAACAGATGCAGCACACAAACACGGCCAGAAGCACGCACTCGCAGTTCTCGATCAAAATTAATGGCACTTAACATGATGCCTCGTCGAATGTCGTGTACTTATTCGAGTGTACCGTATGCAAAATGCAATACATAGGGCAGACTAGAACGGCATTTAGACTGCGCTTTAATAATCACAAATCTCACGCCATAAATCTTCCGACACTGCCTCTATCAAAACATCTCGCTCTCTCAAAACACTCATTTGATAAATTCTCAGGGACGCTCCTAGAATCTGGATTTAAATCAAATCGCGAACGTGAACAGCGTGAATCCTACCTAATTTACCGATTCAATACAATTAAACAAGGAATAAATGAAAGCCCCGGAACTCTGGCATCGATTAAAATGCTATCCGACGAATAGCAACAGCAATGAGGAGACATTTTTTCAGGTCCCAGACCTTATTGTTAGCAGTGGTACTGTGTTTGTAACCGGAACTGGACCATCAACTTTTCTCTTTTATTTCCAGGTTTTGATATTCTTTATTTCTAGGTTTAACATTGTTCCCTTCCAGGTTTAAATCATGCATGCTCCATAAAACAACACAAGTGACCTTAACGTTTTTTGTTGTTTTTTTTGTTTTTTTTCTGAGACAGCACTTTAGTTTGCGCGTGTACCTTTCGTCTATTGTACGTTATCGTCCAGGTCACCCCTGCCCGCCCGGACACAAAGCCACCCTGCGCCCTCTCTCAAGAAGCTACAACCGTCATCCCGCCGTCCTTGAAACTTGGCCCCGACCGTCAAGCTACTTTAGCCGGATACGAACTGCACTACGCTTCCCTCTCACGAAAGCTCTAACCGTCTTCCCGCCGAAATTTGGACCCGACCGTAGCATTGTATAAACGTTTGCCCTTCTGGAACTCTTCCTACGCTCCTTTGGAAACTCCAACCGTCATCCCGCCGCTTTTGAAACTTGGACTCGACCGTAGCATTGTATAAATACCACCCGCGTTCATCTGTAAAAGTTCTTCCTGACGAAGGCCGGACTCCGGCCGAAACGTCGAAGAATAAACCACCCGTTGTTGCTGTTTTCATCAAGGGTTTTGCTTTTCCTCTCAGATTATTTATATATATATATATATATATATATATATATATATATATATATATATATATATATATATATATATATATATATATATATATATCCCTTTCTCAAATTCTCTAACACGGTATATCACAAAATCCACATACCTCAAGAGCTGCGCTCGAATTTGGCATTACAGAAAAGCGTGAACATTTGTAATTTTCGTGTTTGTTTTCGTCAAAGTAGAAAAGTATTTACGATTTACTCACGAAGCCCTATCAACTTTAAACCTTCTATTATTTTTTTACATGTTTCACAGAATGAGTGTTGGGCATGTGAGAGTTTGCTAATCAACCATTTTTAAATTGAAGTTTCAAATCTCAATGTAGATCACCTCAGAACTTGAGCGCCCTGTTTTCAGATATTCATTTCCAAAGAACAATTACCAAATAGCAGAATTGGTATCATGGGATTCATTTGAAGTACCTCGCATGCATCCTGCATATTTCTAGCGCAATATTAATTTTTTATTTTACCTTTTTAGTAGTGAGCTTAGCTTTCTGTCGAATTCCCACATAATCCCAGGCCCTCAAAAGAAGAAAGAAAAAAGAAGAGAAACGTTACATAAATAGGTCAGCAGTATAAGGCTAGCTTTAAGGCTCACGCCACTAGGCCGTCTCGTTGCCGCGCAAATGCTGCCCATTATACTCAATTCACCCCTAATCTCGATATACGATGGAAGTCACGTATACTTGTTGAACCAGTTATACGTCGATCTTTCGTTACGTGAAAACGCTCCCGCCCGTACCCACGTGCGGATGGCGGGGTTTGGGCCGGAAAGCGAAAAGAAGGAGGCAGCTGCTTGGTCAGAGGCAAGCTCGTAGCTCCCAACGCACTGTCAGCTTAGGGGTCGAACGGAATAAACTCGCACATTTTCACAAAGGCGCGTGGGAATTCCTACCCACGAGAACGCAGCGCGATCGATGAAACAGTCGGAACGTGAAATTCCTGATTAGGTGGGACATTTCGCGTTTGGGGAGAACCCCTGGGAAAATGGGGAGAGAAAGAGATAAACCAAATTTGGAAAGGGAGAAAGAAACGTGCATTCGAACCGTGGTATTTGGGGAGCTGGCGCGACGGTTCGATTTTACCGGCTTTGTCTGTATTTCTTATAATTGTGTTCAGGGTATTTTTTGGCGGCCTAATTAAGAGAGAGCGTAGGAAGGGGACGCTTGGAAGCAACCGTTTCGGGGGTTTGACCTGTTAATATGGAATGGTCCGCTGGACGTCAGGGTTAGCGACGGGAATGAGAGACGAATGTTATAATTAGGACAGATGGTGAAAGGGTTGCGAGGACGGTTTTGACACGTTTTAAGCAGGACTAAAACGAGCGCGGGAAAATAATTGGAACGTCTGTATCACGAGTTGGAACTTCCCGATAATCGACAGAAAAAGGTTTTTCGACACCAAACTAATTGCTCTATTTTTTCATGTGCTTACTCTAAAGGGCATGGGTTTGTTTTCATTGTAATCCTTAAACACGAAACCTGTGGTTAAACGCATGGTAATACTCTACGCGAAATATATGCCTTTGATTTGTTTTTGTTTTATAAATCTAAGGATTGGTAGTTTCTTACGCTAAAAACAGAAAACATCTGGTGAAAAGAAAAAACATAAGTTTACTATATTATAAAAGACGCACTCTACACAAAATGCATTGAAATTATGTTAAAGCAACACCGTCCAGAGCGCTCTAACTTTTGAAATTTTAGGTTTACTTAAGGTTTAAGGCAAATAAAATCTGTGCTTCGAATATTTGTTATACCTGTAGTACCCAATAGTTGTTTTTCAGTTCTACATCGTCATTTTTTTTAATAAATTAATTATCACCTGTAGTAAAGAGGGCGCCAAACTTTACATCCATTTATTTTTTAAATCTTTCCCTCCGTTGTTTCTTTCAGAGCTTGGGCAAAGGTTAATAAATGTACATATCTGAGCTTGCGGAAAGTGTTGAGCTTGCAACGCCACCTATTATAAGGATAAACTAACACCGAAATTTCGGTAAAATATAATTTTATTGCATAACATAATAAATTATTGTTTCAAGTACGGCGGCCGCAGAGATGTAGAAACGTGTAAAGATGTGACAGGTGAAGTAATTAAGGTTCAGTGCTCAGGCGAGATAGTGAAAAGTTGACAGAAGTAAAGGGAAACTCAGGCGGTATTGCATTTGAGAAACAAAATTACAGTTAAATTGTTTCTCTCTGGTCTCCAGGATATTGAATATCAAAATTATATTTCAGCTTCATGCGCGAAGTAACCGCTAGAGCAATTTCAAGAATAGCGGCGAAGCCTCTCTTTCCCGTCACGTTCGGTGGGAGGAAGGAATCGTGACGCATTATACAAAGATCTCGACATTTCCTCGCCTTCCGCGGGTTTTATACGAGTTGGCGAAAGCCTTGCACGCGTTCCGTCACAAGCGGCACGCTCAAAACAGTTGAAACCTCTGAGTACGAAATCACACGCAATGGTTCATTTCCGGTCTTTCTCGAGCCTTTTTATACGTTCGAATGAAATGCGCGTGATATTCAAATTTACAAGACCAAAATACGATAAAACTCACCTCAAAATTTTTTTTTTTACTTAAGAACTTTTTCAGATATTTTTTTAACCCTAGGCAAGGAAGGAAAATAAAAACCAGTGAAAGAAACGGACTACATACATTGTATCTGAAAGTAGTCCTAGAGTAACATGAGAAATGTCATAACTTATAATAGAAATTTTCATATTATACGTTCTCACCTGCGTTTTTTTTTTACGTTTTGTACGCCGACAGGCTGTAACAAAAGATTAACGCAAATGATGTTCAGTTTCTGTCTACTAGCGACACAGGGGGATAATTTTGTTTCGGAACGACGGCACAAATGTGCATAATTAGTTTAACTCTTCATCCAATTAGTATGTTGACGTGGAGGGCGGCAAGGGATTGTGTACAAGTTTCGGCCCTGTTGGGAACCAGGCTGCTTCGGTGCACTGCGACAGTGAAATTCTTTCTTACATGCCTCAGGGGAGATGTGAAAAGCGGTGAGGTGGGGGGGGGGGGGTTAGAGGAGAGGAGGCAGCGTCAGGATGTCGGTGGAGCATGGTAACTGAGAGCTTAAAAGAGGAGAAAGCGTGGCCTGTCATTCTCAAACTTGTTGCTTGATGATTCGTTTTTCGGCGCTCCTATAGTTTGATTCTGCAATATGATTGACTGCAAAGCAATAAGAAGATAATCGATATTCACCATACTCGGCTCTTTACTTATGCGTCAGTGAATATATTAAGTATGGTACGTGCTGAAAATGATCACCTATATTAATATATGTAAAGGTGAGCAGCCTCCGGCGCCGATGACGCTACCTCCATTTTGCTTGAACGAGGGACAGACGTCGGTACACTGGTGTAAAAAAGGGCATAATTTGTGGATCTCGCAAAATATGTTTTCCATTTGATTTATGCCAAATCCACAAATCAAATTTTTTTATTAGTGTCCTTGTGGCATTGAGTGTATTGGACTTAACTCCTTAATTCTCGCAGTTGTAAATACAATCCTGAGGGCTAGACATTACAAAAAAAATATTCACAGGGTATCTTATGTTATTCCTAAGATGACTTGAAGGCGAAAGCCCAAGCACTGATGCATTAAAGACAGACGTATGATTTACTCGCTGAGTCATCTCTCTTAGTGTGCTGAGTCATCCTTCTTAATGTGCTGAGCCATCCTTCTCAATGTGCTGGGTCATAATCTTAATTCGCTTAGTCATCCACTGAGGGGTCACGTAAACGTTTTAGTACCTTTCCTGTCGCGGACACGTTTTCGCAAAGGATTTTGAAGGCCGACTGAATGGTAAGACATATAAGGCTTTCCCCGTAATATTTATTCCAAGGATAAAAACAAAATAAAAATATTGATTTGTTTACGCAGAAGCCGCATAACGTCTATGTTTTTCACGTCGAGAAAATGTTGGGTTGATAGCAAAATATATTCAAAAGTATTTAGGTTTGTAGTCGTCGAGGCCACGGGTTTTAAACAAAGTGAACTATTTATTTATACATATAGACAATATTACTTTAAATGAGGGCCAGTCCCATAAGCTCCGAGCCATAGCTGCTGACGACAGCTCGTCGTAATCGTTCTGTGCGCGTGTCTCACCGCCCTTTGTTCGTGGCTGCTGACTCTCTCCGATATACGTGAGCAACATCACGTCCGGGTCACCGATTCATTTTGCCTCCCACCTTATGCTTCCTAGCGCTTCAACAGCACCTTCAACCGCGCTTTGAGCTAGGGGCGAGCACATGTAGCGACCGGCATTCTTACATATGATAGCGCACTGACATCAAGGTTGCTCATGCACCACGGAGAGAGACAAGAGTCACGATCACCGAGCGGCGCAACGCACGCACGGAACGAGTACTACGAATATATAAAAAAAGAGTATTTCTTCACAACACTCTGAAAATATTAAAAAAGACATTACGAACAAGGCGTGTAAATTTATATTTTATATGAGGCAAACGTGACCAACACTTTAATTTGCTTAAATCTCATCCTCACCAACGCTTTCGGTTGCGTAATCCAAATCCTCTTCGGCGCAACTATCCGGTGTGAAAAACAAAGGCCCACAACGTATTGCATTTGAGGAGTAGGATGTGCTCCCCATTCACTTGAAAATACTGGCGCGACGGTTTCCTGTATCGCACATTTGCTTGCAGATGTAAACCGATTTCTTAACCTTCACCCAATTTCAGAACTACTTACAGTAACGCCCTCGAAACGCATGGGCTACTTTATTTTCTAACGCATCCTAATGTCATATGACATCGTTACGTCACTTAAAAGGCGTTTTAAACGCATAGCATTTGTAGTTATAATGGAACGTCAGAGTGACGGCATGAAGTCAGGCGACAGTGCGACGTCCTAAAGTTAGGTAACACTGTGACGTCATGTGACGCGACCCCATGACGTCGCGTTACGTCAGAGTGTTAAGTGACAATCTGACAGCCTTATACGAAGAGCAATTGTTCCCAAATGCGCCTTTGGCGCATTGGAACGTGAGGAGGGTCACGCCAATCGAAGGTCAACCTGGGAACGCACATGGAGCTCATTATGATGAGGCAGCCGAATCGCGCGCCGTCATTGTTTGAGATTCAGTAAAACAAAGCACGTAGGCCCGCACATAAGGGGTAAACAAACGCACGAGGAGCGCAGGAAAGAGACGAACTTGCACGTCCCTTATATTCACAAAACTCTGGATAAGTGCTCTTTAGTGGCCTCCTTATCTTACCGGCAAATAGAAGATTGCGAAGAGGCCCATCTACTCCTATATACTTAAAACGCCTTTGGGAAATGCCAAAGCGAACGCCAGTTTTTATTGTCTTGATCTCATTGTGCAGAGGCAATACGATAACTTTCTCGTAAAATAAACCGCGCTGAACTGCGCTTCAAATAGAATAGTGAAGCGTCAATCCAAGCACATAAGGTACCAAAGAAACTGTAGGGCGGCCTATCCTCGAACTACGGCGATCATCAATGATTCGACCCTTTTCGGTTGTGTCTATTCATCGTCTAACGCCTCTGATTTGGTGTACAAATAGGTTTGCGGATCAACTGTAACCGACGTGGATGACGAAGTACAATTATATTGCTGTGATGCCTTTTTCCAGTTAATTATCAACCCGCACATGCACATGTGGCATAGGTCCATGCAATTTATATTTGGATATATCTGAGATAAGTAACCGGACAAAAATTGATTGTTTGTTAGGCGTCACCATTTAGCCTGAAAAAATTACCGTCTTTAGATTCGGCGCCACAAAGAAAGTTGCTTCTTCCAAGAGTTCCGTGGAGAAATAGTGCAACCAGCCTCTGCTGCGTTTCGCGAGGACAGCGCAGCAGAGGTTGGTTGCACTATTTCTCCACGGGGTGCGGTGCCGTCGGGGCCGAGATGCGCTCCAATTTCAAACCGAAACTTTAAAAAACCCGTCGAATTTGTGCGGTTTTTCAGAAACGCCGTAAAATGCTTCGCGTGCCTTCTATCGTTCTGCAATTTGTTGATTTAGAGTTTTTCGATGATGCTGAGCAATTTTCTAATTCAAACCATGCCTTTAAACACAATATTAAAAAGTTAATTACGCAAAAATAATTAATATTCTAATTATCCCGCATTTTAATAAATTGTACTAAATAGACTCCTGGCCCAGGACTAACACGACACAAAACGTTTTTTGTTGCGACGCGTAGTTTTCACAATATCGAATTTGTCCACTTTTCGTGAAACATCCTGTATGTACGTTCGCATTTTTCCCGGTGAGTATTCAGTTGGAAGCGTAAGACGGATAAAATAATTTTTTTGTTGATACTTGGTTATAATATTTCTTGACATATGGTGGTCATGTATGCATGCAATTTCAACGAAGTAAAATGTATTAAGTCATAAATAAAAATTAACGCAAAAGTAATGTGCCTTGCTTTTTATTGGAAAAATACCACTAAGGCGTTCCTTTTATATAGAAGTAGTGTAGGCCGGTAACCCGTTTCTTTTATTTGCAAGCAACAATTGACGTATTTCATTACTTTATTTCGGTAACGCCTACAGGGCTGGTTTTGTATCAAATGGCGTTTCAAGAAACGGTGTTCAAGGAACGCGTTTCTCACAGAAAAATAAAATTGATGAAAGCAAGGGCTATATTGTATAGTATTAAAACTATAATGAAAAAGGCTTAAATTTCCTATGAAATATAAGAGCCACGACGTTGTTAAATATTGTAATATGTATCAATCTCGTAACAAATTTACATATGCACTTTCAGTTTTTCATCGCTGTTGCTCACCAAAAAGCCATAAAGCTGATAGGTAAAATTCCATGATTTATATACATTTTCAGGACAACGCGCGATTCGGACAGCACACATATTGTATATACAACAAGAGGTATAACGTATTTTTTAAAATTTTATATTGCTTTTGTTAAAAAACGTTTAATTAGCCATTTTGTTCAAAGAGCACTCACGGAACATGAATGTAAAGACGGTTTTAACGTGAACATTTACAGAGGTATGTCTAGTGGGGGCGAGACTAAAGACAGTTTACATTCTTCAACGGTAGCTTTTTTGGGGACCATTAAAACCGATGTATCTTGTAATGAATTCTTTATTTTTGTTTAAAAAGGCGAAAGCTAGCGTGAAGTAATGTAAGTTGTCAGCAGAGTCTAGTCTATAGTTTGGCTAGAGTGCCCGGAACGCGTCTCTGATTGATGTGTGTACCGCGTCCAAAAAAATGGTCCTTCAATTGCCGCCTGATGACGTCATAGAAATGTCACGCTGTCGACGGCCGCGATCCTGGCGGCGTCACAGTAGCGGTTAAGGATGTGGCAGACGCCTGTTCGCTGCGGGTTTCTCAAGCTTGACAGTCCACGGAAACGTCGGCACACAGGAGCTGGGACGCTGCGACGACAGCGACGCTCGTGGTTGCTTGTACTTTTTGTCGGAACTTCAACGACCAACCACCAGGACTACGACATCCGGCAGCGTGACACTACGGCTTTTGTGACGTCATTTGTTTTCACTTCGAAAGCACTTTCAATGTATGGGTGGAGCAGGATGCACACGTCGGAGACGCTTTTCAGGAACTGTAGTGGGGCTAAGAAGCAGACGGCGCGCGTGACATTTTGCTCGCCGTCAAGTCACATAATGTGTACCAAGCTCATATGTGCCACGCAACCGCGAAGCAACATTCACTACATTCTTTGTCCGTTATCACTGCCTTTGACAGGATAGTACCGGAAGGTTGCGATTCTTGTCATAACTTAAATAACGTTCTTACAAATACAAGTTTATGCTTAATATTATTAACATCATACAAAATCACTATTTTCATTCCAGCAGATATTTAACTGAAAGTGTTTGCTTGCTATTTCAGTACAACGTTTGGAGCGATCAACGTGCGATGTCGTTCTGTACCGTACACACCTCCTTTAATGTGGCTCATTTCTATATTGTGTCATTCACTAAAACAAAACAAAAAAAACGAAAACAAAACCTCCGTGCTCCAGAGACGTGCGCAAAGGAGTTACGCAAATTTAGTGACATGAAGAAACCAGCCAGGTTGTTGCAACTCCCGGTCGCAAGGCTTGTATATTGGAGAAAAACACCGACATTCTCTGCATTGCAAAACAAATTGATCGCGACTAGAGTTTCTTCAGGACGCAAGGAAGAGTAAAAAGATAGACTAAAAAAAACAAGAGATTTGCATTGCCACATTTGGAATAAATATATTCAGCCCTGGGCTGCCTTTAGGTCTGCGAAATGGGTATCGTTCACCCTTGACAAGAAAACATTTTATATCGCAAGAAACATTCTTCGTGAAAAAGAGAGGACAAAAAATGGTTGAAGGTAGTATGTATGCCAAAGTTGAAGCTTGGGCGAGTTGGTGCGACATACTTGAGAATTTAAGCAGCGCAAAGGACTAGAGACCGGAGGAGAAAAGACACAAACACAGCGCTTACTAAAAACTTCATTTTGCTTAATAACAGGCAGTAGTTGAGCTTGTTGGTGAATATATACTATAAAAGGCCCGCTGAACTGAGGAAACTAGAATGTAGAGAGAAAAAGAGACAGGCATACCGCTGGAGTACCAGCTGTAGTTTAATACTTCCTCCTCTTTCTGAACCTTGACTTTGTGCATTTTTTTCAAGTTACATAAAAACACAGCTTATATCCGAAAACCTAACTAGACTTAAATTTGAATCACCCGCACTTCACCCGGACCTAGAACACCGCAAATATTGTTTTTCTTTAGTGTTGATCTTGATTGGGGGCTCGCTGACGCACGTGGCTTCGTTTTCCTCGATGGCCAAGGTCTCCTCTCGTGCATATTGGTTCTTGTGTTTTGCGATGATAGTGACGCTGTTGAACTCTGCACTGCACGCACAGTTGCGGCAATGTGCCGGTAGATGACGTGCAGTTGTGCCTTTAACGATACTGCGTGCTCTCTTGTCTCTTCGTTGAGGCATCAACGAAGAGTGCGTCAGCGAGCCCTCAATCAAGCTGAATACTAAAGAAAAACAATCTTTGCGGTGTTTTGTGTCCTCGTGAAGTGCGGGTGATTCAAATTTAAGTTTAATAAGGCTTTCGGATATAAGCTGTGTTTTTATGCAAGTTAAAAAAAAGAAATGCACAAAGTCAAGTTTCAGAGAGAGGAGGAAGTGTTAAACCCCAGTTGGTAGTCCAGCAGTCTGCCTCTCTCTTTTTCTTTCTTTATTTTATTTTCCTAAGTTCAGTTGGCCTTTTATAATTCATTTTAATAATCGTGGAAGCGCAATGTATGCTTGCGCAGTCAAGAACGAAAAAGTAGGAAACGAATATCAGCCTAAAAACACACAACCTTAAAGACACGTCAGGAAAGAGCCGTACAAGTCATGAGTACAAAAAAAGCAATTCAAAATACTAGCCAAGCAAATCCTTCGCTTCACAGTGTAATCGAAGGATTGCTGACACACGAGTGCTTTATCCTGCTATCTAGATGGCCTCAAGAATGTCAAGCCTTAGTTGGTTCTGGTGACGCCTCACAACCTCACATCGTTGAAACCGGGGCTAGCAACTGCAGTCACGGGAACGAATGCCAAAGTGACCAGATTTCGCCGAGGAAATATTGCAGGCATGTTTTTTTTTCGCATATTGTTAAGACAGCAGCTTGTTTACCAAACATAACAGTTCCCGCCTTACAGAGGGAGGGAATTAACTTCTACTTCAGCAGATGTGAGGAAACGATCTCGATGTTTCGCCCTGCAGGCCCTAGCTTTCTTAGCAGAGGAATTGACGTGTCTGCGCCACCTTGACAGTTTGTCAAGACCGGATATCACGTCCACATCTCATCTGCCCTCTATTTGTGTGAGGTTATTGGCCAAACTATGGACACACGAAATGACAACGAGCTTTATTTTTCCATGTCCCTCTTCGCTGTAGGAATTTGGCTCCGCCCTTCAAAAGCCGAATCTTTATTTACTGCAGCAGAGGCTTGGCTACCGCCATTTACACGTGGGAAGGGAATCAAGCGATTGTGAGGCGTTCAGTTTGCGTATCAAAGTTATGTTGAATTTATTGAAAGCATGACTTCCGCATAGCATGTGCACAGAAAGTCCTCACATTCGCCCTTTTAACAATTTTTGAGTGTGCAGATTCAAAAGACAGCGGGGGATTGCTGCCGCGCGGTCCAACATAGATGGCTTGGACACATAGATCAAATTAAAGCCAAGAATTTGATACATCCAGCGTCAGGCAGTTCATGAGTTAGAATAAATGGCGAAAGACAGTTACACAAAATTACCAAATCTTGAATCATCCACGACCGAAAAAACTTGGCATCTTTTCTAACAGGGAAACAAATCATCCATATAATGCATGACCTTTACAATCCTGGTTCCCGCTAGGCGTATTGAAATTATGCGGTCAAGGATCGCTCAAAACAAGTCGATAAGAACGGGAGCAACACATTATTCATTGTAAACCTCTTGCCGTTCCGAATAGATGTTGCCCTTTCAAGTCCGGTAGTTTATTCACTCCGGACAAGCGGCAAGCATTATGTGAGCCAAACGGGCCGCTCTCCTAATGGTAGGCTAAGAGTACATGCCTACAATATTTCCTGGCGATATCATGTCACCTTGGCATTTATTGCGGTGACTGCGGTTTCTTGCCAGAGCTTCAAAGATGTGAGATTCGATAACGTCACCGGAATCAGCTGACAGCTGAAATTATTGAGGCCTCAGAGATAACAAAATTAGGCGTTGCGTGTGTCAGGAGTGCTTTGATTGACTTGTCAAGTAAAGGTAGTGATTTCTTCTTTCTTGACTTGCTTGATTTCTGCGCATCTTCTTTACGGCACTTCATTGGCGCTTTTTAAGTTGTGTTTCGTAAGCTTTTCCTCTTTTTGTGTTTTCTTGTTCTTGGTTGCGCAAGCATACAGTGCGCTGCTACGATCAAAATGTTTAGTTATGAATCTGCGCTGTGTCTGTGTCTTTCTTTATTCGGTATCTCAAACTTCGAGTTGTCTTAATTCTCAAGAATGTAGCATATCTCCTTTATGCACCACGAAGTCACCTTGGTGGGAAGTACCACACTTCATATATCTACTGTTGATAATCAAATCTGACGTATTCGTTAATATACCGCAAACCTGAGGCCTTTGACAAGCACTGCACAGTAAAAAGGCATCGACAGACTCCTGTCCAATCCGCATTCGGACAATTTACTGCATAAGTCCCGCTTCTGCAAAGCAAGCTTCCGCTCAACGGCCCTTCAGAGCCTTCTTTGCAGTAAAGGGATATTGTCACCACAAGCAATCATTATTCTGTTGCGCCAAGCAAACGTTTATAGAGTAGAATTGGCCACCATAAGTCTTATTTCGGTAGGTTAAAAAAAATCAACGATGCCTTTATTATTTTCGCAGCAGATACAGTGTGTACGACGAAAGAACTAGATGAACAGTGGTCGTCCAATTCTTCAATGATGCGAAGAAGACGGAGGCGTCTTTGCTCAGTGCACCTAGCTTACAGAGTGTTTTCAACTGCTTGATAGGGGTTGCATACTTTATAAGCCGGGTTTGCAATACAGGCTGCGGAGAGCTGACGAAAGGGCTGATCGTGTGCAAGCGTCTCCACCTCTCCGTCCGTTTATCTCCTGGCCACGCGACAACGCAGCGCATGCGTACTGGCGACCCATCTGCGCTGAAGGTGTCTGCTATTAAATTGCAAATGCTCATCACGACAAAGTTGGAAAGTTGGGCCCGTTGGTGATCTGTAATGTTTAAAGGCTCAACGAGACACCGGCAAGGTATATAGACAGAGACAAAGCGCTAACTCACAACTGAACTTTACTTCCGTAGTCACCTAGTATATATAACCGGTGTCCTTAAAACTCAAGCCAATAAAGAAACACAGATACACGCAGTTAAAAGGCAAAACTGTTGTTGCATTACTCGTTGGCAGAGAAACAAACCGCACTTCTTTGGTCGAGAAATAGTTCTTTATTGTACAATGACACAGAGGGAGGGCTGACACATTGCGGTCCCAATCTACCTATTTCTCGGGCCTCAAATATCTACCGCGTAATAATTGGAGCTGGTTCCTTTCTTAAGTCAAGGCATTTAAAAGCTGCTTATATAGGGGCCTCCACACTTTGGCATAATTTCCGTATCAGGTCATCACGCGCCGAAAGAGAATGACGACCGAAAGTATGGAGAGGGAGAAGAAGCGATTGATGGCACCATTTTTATAGTTTCTTTTAAACGTCAGAGCACCCTCATCGTCGTCCGCGTCACATTCAAATCAAACCAAAACTTAGGCAATAATATTCTCTAAACAATTAGTAATAACTAAATCATTAACGATGCCATAAGGCATGTTGACGAGTCCGTAGAATTTGAAATAAAATATCGTAACAAAATCAAACCTTCTATTTTGGGCACCCATTTAGGCCTACTACTGCACAGTTCGATACAGCTTGACAATTCAGAGATCAATATGTTAAATATTGAGTCATTGCTTGTTTAGCACTTCGAAATTTGTACGTTAAGTCGCTGCCTTTCTTTCGCTTCCGTTGAGGCCCGTTTTGAAACTAACTGCATTCGAAAACTTATAAAAACCTGGAAGCCAAGCATGAATTAGTAGGTTTTTTTTAAAGTCAATGAAAACTTAAGAACCCCGAGGTGTGGCAAGAACTCGTTATTCTAACATCGCTGCAGAGGCAATCAGATTGCGGTGCTAGCCGATAAGAACGTCGACAAAAAAAATCAGAAATCTAGAAGACCGAAGGCAAGAAGGCAAGCCTCGCGTATTTTGCGCTGTGACTCACAATAGACTGCAGTGAAACGTAGAACTATTTAGCGTGTGTTTAATTCCGGCTGACTTTGCGGCAACAGGATGTCATTAGGCATTAAATTTTACCACCTCTTCTCGAGCCGTAGCATGGTACATTTCGTCACTGCTGCCAGTGATATTGCAGCGGTTCTTTTTTTTTCGTTATACCTTTTGTGACTCTTGCCTTGCATTTATATCCCCACATGTAAAATTTCTCCAGACCGTTTAACTTTTTACGCTTTTATGAGTGTCATATTTGGCACTTCCCCGTTGTACTGTGCATTGCACAACATTTTTTTCTAAGTAACAGCATAAATTGTTTGTGAAAGAACTGAAACGTAATAAATTAACAAGAAACGAAATCTCTCCAAACGTTTAAAAGAAAGAGCTAAAAGAAGAAAAGGACCAGTGACCCGTGCTTTCTTCTGCCCATGTCCGCGTAGTCCAATTGACGTTTCAAACTGTTAGAAATAAACCATATTTTATTTCAAACAGATTGCAGTGTTTGACAAATGTATTCAAACGGCGGCGATGATACTTTTACGAGTTCTTGCGTTTCGAGCAAAAACTCACACGGACAACGTCCTCTGTCTAGTTTCCGTTGCCAGGTCGGATCGTTGGAAGTGTACGTCTTAGCAAGGGTCGCGGACCGAGATCTGTATGACTTTCTAGTCCCAGGAAGCGTTCGTCTTGATTAGAAAGAAGGGCTTACCCTTTCCAATCCCAATGATGCCCGTCTATAGTGTCTCGAGACTTTCTCTCATCCGAAAAGTTTGGTGTCGAGCAATTGCAGACGCTTACAAGCACCCAACTTGTGTCGCTTGCATCATGTGTCTCACGGAATAGTGTACCGTCTGTTTTTTGCTCGCTTAGTTTAAAACAGCCCAGCTTGTACAGCAGTATTTGACACAATGTTCACGTGCTGTATTATTATTCTGTCCATATTTCTTCCTCTCTGTCTTTATATTACACTCCCACTCGGTCTTTTCTAATGAAGGTCCCAATATGATCACGCACGAGGACAAAATGCTAGTGCTTTTTAATGCCTCTATTTTAATAATGATTTTTTCATCCTTTGTCTTTCGCTTAAAGTGCGTTCCACCCATTGTTACAATGCTTTTCTAGACAAACACATATATATATATATATATATATCATATATATATATATATATATATATATATATATATATATATATATATATATATATATATATATATATATATATATATATATATATATATATATGGATGTCGCGAACCACCCTAGGTTCGATTTCGAAAGGTTTCGATATTCTCAAAGCGAGCTGAGGTTCGCATTCGAAAAAAATTTCGATATTTTTTCGAACGCTATTTCCGAGTGGAATCGTCTGGACAGCTCAATTGTCGATTCTCCTAAAAACATGTTCTTCTCAGTTTTACAAAACTTTTGTTTCCAATAGGTATCTGGAACTTCTATGTTATTTTAGGTCTTCTTGTTGTTTCACTTGTTTGTCATGTATTTTCTTTCATGTAACCCCCTACAATAATGCCCCCTGGGCGATGTAGGTATGTGCATAAATAAATAAATAAATAAATATTTTCGTACCGACCGAGGTTCGAAATCGAAAAATTCGCAACTTTCGATCACAGTGGAGTTTCGAATTCGAAAAGTTCGAAGCTTTCATGGTTTCTAAAATTTCGGGTTCGAATATTTCGAATATTTTTTTACTTGAGGTTCGATAAATTCGAAGATTTCGAACTTTCCTAACTTAAAAATTCGAGATATTCGAAAAATTTAAATTTCTTGGGATCTGAAGTTCGAAAAATTCGAAGA
The DNA here is from genome assembly GCA_037355805.1 of Ixodes ricinus. NCBI lineage: Eukaryota > Metazoa > Arthropoda > Arachnida > Ixodida > Ixodidae > Ixodes > Ixodes ricinus. Next base: position 15,252 of record JAZHYW010026043.1, on the reverse strand, counting down.
TATCGAAATTCTTTGGATATAAAATTCGAAAAATTCGAACGCTTCGAATTTTTATAGACATAAAGTTCGAAAACTTCGAAGATTTCGAATTTCTTTCTACATAAAGTTCGAAAAGTTCGAAGGTTTCGATTCTCCTTTAAAGCTAATATTGAAAAAAAAAAACTTCGAAGATTTTGAATCTTTTTTTATGTGCTGGAATATTTGCCAGTGCAGAGTGACGTGTGACCATAGATCAGTAATTTTGACCGCCAGCCCGGGGGGGGGGGGGGTCTTTAACGTGCATAGCGCAGTAGTGATCACACGAACGCACTGTTTTACGATACTCATCCAGTTCGAAACGGCCAGGGGCGGGCAGGAGGTTGAGGCTCAAAAAAACCTTGAAGCGACCTGGCAAAGTACCTCCCCACCCCTTGCACGCTGGTAGTAATCCGATCGAACGCCGCCCGAGTGACGCTGGCATATAGTAAGTTTAGTTTGTAATTGTCCTGGAGGTTTATTTTCCGGGACGGAGGAAACGCCCCGCAAAAAGCACAGAAGCCGACACAACTCGAGGTCGAGGAGCGTTCTACAATACAAGTGGCGTCGGAAGAGGAAAAACGGGGGAGGGGGGAGGTGCTCTAGCCCCCCTTCCCCCTTCCAGATATTTCGGACTGTTAAAGAAAACAATACGGGGAAAGAGGGCGTGGTCGAGCTTATTTTAATCTGAAATTATTTATGTATATGTATAGCTACTGTCGCTCTTCACTGCATAAAAGATCGCGTAGAATCGTCATTTTCGGAAACTCGTTGTCAGAAGGCACTACTTGTCACATGCTTAGAGGTTCGGAAGTTCAAAGCTATGTCTTTTCGACCTAAATAACTGTGCCATTGGTAAAAGAAAAATAAACATAACAATGAATGCGGGGATAAAAAGCTGGAGAAAAAAAAAAAGAAACTATAAAGATCCCGCCGGAAGTGTTGTATTCTTGCATATTCAGAAGCTCAGAACTTCGAAACAAGTTTCTCCTACCAAAATGTCTACAGGCTAGAAAAAACACTTCCCAAAAACGTAACGCAAAAAAATTTTTTTAATGACGTGTTGAATTTGATTAATATTAGAAATCTTCCCCCATGAGTTAATTTATTCCTCATTCCACATTATTTTGTATTCTGCAGATGGCAATTATATGTACTGTCTGTGGTGTTAATTTAAATGCGATACCTCAAACAACTTAGAGGAAAAAAAAATACCACGTTTAGGACATAATTGCCCGTAGATACATGTTTGGACATTTCTTCGAAACTCATATTGAATAACAATAATCACATCTTAAGACGACACTTACCTAGGCTATACATAGATCATTCTTAAAAAGTTTAACATCTCTACCGTAAATAGCTTCGGCTTTAGCGCGCTTCAAATATGGCACAAACGACAATCGTCAAAAACCCGTCGTCCTTCCTCGCCCCTTCGGGAATTTATTTCTTTAAAACTGAGCTTGCCAGAACATTGTAATAAGCGGCATTGTCTTTCGTAAGGAACGCAGCACCGCATGTAAAAATTCGAGAAAAAAAATTATGATTGTACCTCACTACTTGAATTCAAATGAAACCGTCCGCCGGTCTTTCGAAGTTCGACGAACGTCGAACTTTTACCCTAAAAGTTCGAAGTTCGTCGAACTTTTGATTTTACAGGATTCGAAAGTTCGAAACTTTTCGAATTCTCTTGATAAATAAGTTCGAAAGTTCGAAAATTATCGAATTCCTTGGCGTAGGAAGTTCGAAAGTTCGAAAAGCTTCGAACATTTTAGTGCAAGAAATTCGAAAGTTCGAAAATCATCGAAGTTTTTGGTCTATCAAGTTCGAAAGTTCGACAAGCATCGAATTTTGCAGCATAATAAATTCGAAAGTTCGAAAAGGATCGAATTTTCTAGCGTAATAAGTTCGACGGTTCGAAAAGCGTCGAACTTCTTAGTTTTACAAGTTCGAAAATTCGACTTCCGTCGAATTTTACGATATAGAAAGTTCGAAAATTCGAAATCTTTCGAACCTTTCGAACCGCTCGATTCGATCATCGAAACTTCGGTTCGAAAAAGTTCGCGGCATCTATATATATATATATATATATATATATATATATATATATATATATATATATGCACTAAGAAATGCCTGCGTATCTACTTACCCGCAAAACACTCGAAGAGCCAATCTCTGCGATCTACGAAATCAGCTCAGCGAATGATGAGGTGGAAAATCTGTTTAGGCCTAAAGATTAAGTCTGCGCCGTGGCATTGCGAAATAAAAGCATGACGCTTTGCATTGTTTAATGCTACAACAAAGACTTCATTTTTAGGTCTAAACGCCTCATCATTCGCTGAGCTGATTCCGTAGGCTTGTGTGGTGAATAAGTAAACACGCAGGCATTTATTAGAGTTTATATATATATATATATATATATATATATATATATATATATATATATATATATATATATATATATATATATATATATATATATATATATATATAAACTGCAATTAATCAAAGAACACTAAAAAAAGGCGCTTGTGGATATTTTGCTAGCCGGAGCTCACGTCAGGGCGGGATTGCAGTGCGTTAATGATCTAAATAATTACTACGCTTTTGTAAATAGTTCTTATAGGTATTAAATTAACTTCACAATGTTAGGTTAGTCGGCGAAATAATACACTATTGTTGTTACATTTCAGACCAAAGAATAACGCTGCCAACTATTAAGACAGGGACCTTTGGTGTTACGTGGGTACCGAAATTCAAACAAAAATATACATATAAAGGCGAGCTAGAAGATATCTCGGGACACACGCTTTTTCACCACTTATCACCCAGGCGACCACGGCCCGATATACAGCAGAATCGCACTCTGAACTTTTCTCGAAATCGCAGTTTTATATGGCGGTGAATGTGATCCTGATACTGGTCTATACCATCATATTTGCTGCAATCATGTAAATGAAACATATTTCTGCTGTATACCAAAAACCAGATGGTCTAACCAGACTTAGGATAAACAAGGACGTATGACAAAACCTAAACAGTACAGATGAGCTTACGACCAACTCCTACATCTTTAAAGGTTTCTTATTAACGTTTTACTATAAACGTTGCCGCCAACATTGCTTGGCATTCCAACTCAAAGCAGCAAATAAAGAAACAAAAACACCGAACCACGCGTTCGCGATTCCGGAAAACAAATATACTAAAAATAATTCTGCCGACCAAAAGGGCAAACTCATTTACAGACGAGGCATTTCTAGCCGCACACTGCTGAGTTATGAGGAATGCCCGCACTACCCTTTGCTATTTTATTAAGTGTGCCCGTCTTAATAAATAGACAGCCCTCACGTCGAATTTTGGGTTTAATTATAGTTTTCTCCCCTCGGGCGAAATGAACTCATTAGGTGGTGTCCGATGACGCTTAGCAAGTGCCTAATTGGAACCATACGCCTACCTTTGAGGAAACAAAAGTTAGGGCTGCACAACTAATTCAAGACTAATTACCCCCAACACGCTATGAACCTCAATAAATATACCCCTGGGCTGTGACTAACACCGCACCAAGTCGTTTTCCTTCGGAGTTTGTACGTTTCACAAGAAAAATTTGTCGACGTCCGGTAAACCACCCAGTGTATAATTATCTACGTGGTGTCACGCCTGTAGCTCAACACTATTTTTGAAATCTCCAACAGGCACATGGCATAATTAACTGTATCGGCCTTTGTCGCTTCGTAATTGGTCCCGGTGTGCCATTGCAATGTGCTTCTTTCTCGTTGGCTGCCTGGTGCATGGCATATTTCAGGTCTAGCCTCGTCATGCCCTCTGTAGCTCTTAATAATTATTACAGCTACACGTGAACAAGCCGCCCTGTGTCATATCTGACAAGCAGACTGCTATACTGTTTTATATAAAACAAGTGCAAGTAATCAGCGAGCGACGCCAACCCAGAGAAGAAAAGAAACAATTCCGTCCCTTGGTGAGTATACCGGGTAAAATATATGAAGCTGGAGAGCAGCTGCGTTTCTGTTCGGTTTTGCGTTGATGCCTTCCAATGTGACATCCCAACCAACACTACGTAAAGGACGAGCACCAGGTTTTGCTCCTCTGTCGGTTTGACAGTAACAGTTATATTAAATGTACTTTAGAACAATCCTGGTTAAATTCAGATAAGATGTTCTCCAATAGGACCCATACGTTCAGCAGGGAATACCAAAGATCAACGGTCAAGTCTAGAGTCTTTCCGAGCAATGTTTCTTGGAAACCTGTTAAGTCGAGATTGTAAACGCATTATATGTTGAAAACTCCTGTGTGATCCCAAAACGCAAATTTTATTGCTCACTTCTAACGTTTTTGAGGCTTCTATATCTCGCAATTCGCCCTTATATTTAACAACGCCAAAACCTGGTAGTTTAAACCTTCCAGGTTTCTAATAGCATACGAGACAGAAAACGTTTTGCGCTCCATTCGTTTTACTTGTTTCCGTTGTTGGTTTCCTTTCCTTTTGTGTATCTTTTCTGTACATAAGGGACAAACATTTGAATTTGCAGCTCTGTTTTCGTTCCTGCGCAAAACATTCCGTCATTTATTCGGCATGTCGTGTATTTGTTCGTATTGGACTAAAATAATCATGCATTCTTAAATAGAGACGAGTGCGCGTGGATGTTTTTATATACGATGGTTCAAATGCATCTACATAGGTCGCGGGGTTCAGCTGCACTAATCTCTGAAGATTGTTTGAGTTCGTTTGCGCTCGTTTGCACTATTTTAACATTGTTTGATCTTGTTTGACGATCGTTTGCGCGTGCAAAACTATTTTGTATTTCGCCAGCCTTTTTTTTCAAATTAAATTAATTTTAATAAGTTATTTTGCACATGGGTTTTTATTTGCGCCAATGTATTTTGTTTTACTCCGCCCGTTTTTGAATTTGCTGTGGAAAATTTATTATTGTATTTGAAAACAGATACCATTGTTTCTGTGTATAATACAGCTCGAAACTTCGGCGAGAGCACCCCAAATAGCAATTTTCCATCACGTGGGATGTGCTGTCTTGTAGGTGTCATCTCTTTTTTAGTATCGCAAAGGGTAAAGCTTCACATTATACGGGACTAGATCTTAAAAAAACAAAACATGAAAACGAATACAAAGCAACAATTTTAAAAGAGACGTAGAGTATGATCTTTCATTATCTGGAGTGTCGACGTGTAAAAAGACAACGGGAGTAATGGCAAACTAGTCAATATTTTTGTGAAGTGTGTTGTTCAAAGTGAGAAGCGAGGCAACCGGGCTGGAGGGTGGTATCCGAGGGAGAGGGGTGTGATTCCGCAAATGGTGGAACTTGTTTCGATGACGCAGAACAGTGAAGCCGTGATAATATTGAAGTCATGAAGTTCGATGCCCATTTGCTAATGAGGGAGATCACGTGACCAAAATATAAACAAAAAAGAAGAAAAATTCCGACTATCGCCAGTATCTTTATTCCAGGAACTACGATCAGGGTTATATGCCACTTGTGACTTATCTCATGAAGAGCCCCGTGAGCGTCAGCGCAAGGCTCGGTAACGTTCCGGAGTGATATTGGAACGTTTCGCGTGGAACACAATTGTCGAGCAATTTGTGTAAAATATTTCCGGCAGGTTTTTCATTTGCTTTTTTAGGAACAATGAACGTCCTTACTTTTGTTCCGTTACTTTATCAGAGCCTCTGGCGAGGCTCAGGCTTTTGGCGTAAAAGGTTTGAAACACAAAATGAAAGCGCGACTTTTTTCGCGTATGTGTTTGTTAGAGGGTTGTTTCTATCAGAAAAAAAAAGGTTACAAAGTAGCTCAATTGCACTATCAATTAACTTCATACTGCAGGTAAAAAGAAAACGCGTTATTTTTGTTGTTGTTGCCATCTTGCGTTACTTTTGAGAACAACAACAAAAAACCTAGTTTCAAAATGATTTCTTTTTGTATCTGTTGGTATTATGGCACTTGCAGATTCGAACGCTTCTCGCGTGCGTTTCCCGGAGACGTCTAATGGTCTCTATAAAAGCAAAAAGAACACTGGTGATCGGGTGATGCTTGAACATTGCGAAAATTTAAAACTTTACAGCAAAAAAGAAGAAACAGAACAAAGAACCATACGCAGAGTGTATATTCTTAGCGGCGACGTTCATTTTCCTCTTCTACCTTTGTAAAATACGGGAGCTAAGAGTTTACAACTCCAGCTATCAGGCGTCCCCACAAATCAATCACTGTAGCAATATCTAAAAAGGAGAACGCAACCGTTTAGCTTTTTTAGTATTCAAATGCACAATAAATGAAATTTTAGATAATTAACGTCCCTTACCGACTTAAATCTGCCCCCCCCCCTCATAAACATACAAGCAGAAGAACTAAAAAAAAACTAACAAAGCGGAAGCAGACATTTCGTACATCAAATTACTGTCCGCCGTATCGACTTACAAAAAAAAAACTGTTTTTATGCGTGTTGCTCCAGATCGCCATTCTACAGACGATACTATAGATTGTTTTGTCGGTAATGTGTTTCACATTGTCGTCGTTACCAAGTCTAATAAAAGAATATACATAACATTCAATAATACCGTAAAATTAACAAAACGAGAGGCAACAAGTGCCTGTACTCAACCTTTAAAAAAAGCACACCAAATACTCATAGTTGCTTTGCAATGATTGTTGATGGATAATTAATACAAGTTCTGATACACTTTACACTAATACGTGCCAAAAAAACCTATGCACCATTCATTTTTTTAAAAATAAAACTGTTCCTGTCAACTCTAATACCTATCGGTGTTGATGTCATTTACTCGACTCCCGGTTTCGGGTTTCGCACATTGTTGAATACCCAAAGTAACGAAGAAACACTTTTTTTGTTGTAGTGCGGATTTAATCAAATAGTTTATATTATCACGTTCTGCACTCTTTGTAGGCCTAATGAGTGATATTGTTTTGGCTGGTTGTTGCTTTTGATTGTGTATTTCATATATACTGGCATTGCATATTTTATGGAAACTTGCACCCCAAACCTGTCAGTGCCCTTGCTAGGGATGAACAGTATTCACAAATAATATATACGGAATCAGGTTGCAGCATGATTTTGCGATGTGTGAATGGCCATAAGCGACAATTTAAAAGCCGCGTCGTTTTTTAATATTCTTGAAAAACAGCAATGTTAGCCTTGTGAAACTCCTGTCACGCCGTAAAATCTGATGCCAGTTTCATCACATGACTACGTATTCAGGGTTTCAGCTCGCGATCCAGACTACAATTATCCTGCGTGAACCGTAATGCGCCAGGAGTGACGTCAGCTGACTGGCCAATCATATAACGTCAGTCAATGCAACTGACATTAACGTTTGCAATGTGTAAGGGGTGTAAGAGTAATAACAATTTCGTTCTATTAAGAAGAAATATAATGGTGAATGAAGTTTGAATGCAATGAAGTTTAGCAGGTTGTAAATACCAAAACGCATTCCTACAAGGTATGAACGTGCTGAAACGTCTGTCCAATTATAAATATACTTGTGGTATGAAAAAAACAAAATATACAGGGTGTTTTTTTTTAACTGCACCTACATTTTAAATAAAGGAGGTAAAAGTTTTATGAATGCGGTTTTCACTGCGTGTTTATATGGCTTGGCGGACATTAGATGGGAATATAACCATAACTATTATCAAAATAAGTAACCAAAATCCGTTAATTAACTTTTTAATACTGCAATTGAGATATATGTTTGTATTACAAGCTTTGAGGCAGTCATGTGCCAAGACTGTTCCATTTTGTGGAATTCGCGTAATGTGCCCCCAGACAGCACACGACGTCGGGCCAACGTTGGTATTTAATCGGCAAACAATGGTCCAATGTTGGGCCAATGTGGCCATCGTGCTACCGACGTTGGTGGTACACTGGCATATACTGGCCAACATTGGCCTGTCTTTGCCAACGGCTTACCAACGTTGGCAATCAATTGGCTTAGGCTGGCCAACATTGGCCTATCTTAGCCAATGGCTTACCAACGTTGGCAATCGATTGGCTTAGGCAGGCCAACATTGGCCAATCTCAGCCAATGACTTACCAACGTTGGCAATCGATTGGCTTAGGCTGGCCAACATTGGCCTGTCTTAGCCAATTGGTTACAAACATTGGTAATCAATTGGCTTAGGCTGGCCAACATTGGTCTATGTTAGCCAGTGAGTTGCCAGCATTGGTAATCTATTGGCTTAGGCTGGCCAACATTGGCCTGTCTTAGCCAATGGGTTACCAACATTGGTAATCGATTGACTTAGGCTGGGCAACATTGGCCTGTCTTAGCCAGTGGCTTACCAACGTTATAATTATTTGGCTTAGTTTTTTTAATGTGCTGATCGCGCACGCTGAGAACAGTCTGTAGATGTGGCTCCCGGAGGGGAACGATTCTTCTGTTTTCACACGCACAGCAAGTTAACACCTGAATTAGAACGCTGTATGCATTGCGAGCTGTAGCAATTTTGAACGTCCACGAAGAAAAACGCCGTAGTCGGTGACAGGTTAAAATAAACGCTGGGGAGGAGATCGCCTCCTCCAGATCCTTCGCTCTGCAAAAGTGAAAAGAGATGGGAGGAGCTTTTACCACCTGTCACCGACTATAACTAACACGCGTCATCCCAGAACTGATAGTTATGCTCAGTAAATTCCACACGAAATATAAAATGCACGCTTCCTTCGATTTGTGTGTATGTTTATAAGGCGAAAAGCATAGTGCTTCTTCTCTTATGCCCATTTGGCGACGCAGCCAGGAAACGTTTCCAAGGGGGGGGGGGACGCAGGGTTCAACCCCGAAAGCTCCACCCGCCTCCCCACTATCTACGACACGGGTGTGTTGTCAGCTGTATGTGAACTTGAAAATCTCAAAGCAACCCGCTTTGCTGAGCCGCAAAACACGGCCTATAATTCAGACCAAACCGGACGAGATTAAAAATAAATAAAAAGCACTAACATTTTTTGGCAAGAAACAAAACCTTAAAACAAATATCCAGCGATTGATTAAGCAATTACACGTCTTCACGAATAAAAAATCACGTTGAATTAAGATCTCGAACACCCTATGTTTGAGGTAGGAGGTGACAGAAGTTGATGCGCGTTTCAATCTGCAAACAAAGGTTATCACGCAACATATAACAGAAGAAGCTGGGGCATTATATGTCTGCTTGCCCAAAAATGACTTCAAAGTGCGTACAAAATACGACGACTGCAGTAATGACCACGGTAGTGACAACGCCGGCAAAAATATAAACTGTAATAGAGCCAATGGGTTACCAACGTTGGCAGTCGATTGGTTTAAGCTGGCCACCATTTGCCTGTCTTAGCCAGTGGCCTACCAACGTTGGTAATTGATTGGCTTAGTCTGGCCAACAGTGGCCTGTCTTAGCCAATGGCTTACCATCATTGGTAATCGATTGGCTTAGGCTGACCAACGTTGGCCTGTCTTAGCCAATGGGTTACCAACATTGAAAATGTGTTGGCGCAAGGTATCAGGGTGCCTCGTTTTCTGGAACCGAGCTTTAAAAACGAATGAAGTACTCTAGGCAATGAAAATCACTGTTGTAAGAAGGCGTCTTGATAAAAAGGCTGCTAGGAAGACGCTGTAATAAATAAGTTATTCATGAATTAAAACTAATTGGCAATCTTTATTAAATAGTTATTTGAGGACAAAGGTGTCAAATGGAAAGTCGTATTTTGAATAGATTCTTGATGAAGGAGTTTACAACATGGTACACACCAGGCAGCACACTTTCTTAGACTAGCTATGAGGCCAAGATTGGTCCTTGGCCGTAGTAGACTGAACCGGGGCTGCCCAGGGAATTCGGTGAACTGCCAGCATGGCGTCTCACTGTATTTTCCGGGCACCGGAAAATACAGTGAGACGCCTTTTGTCTCTTTTTGGTCCGAGCCGACCAGAGTAGACAGGCGGGCGGCCACCAACATTTAAGAAGTTTGTGGCGCTTCACTGTATTCACTGGCCCCAGGATTCCACGGAACTACAACGGAGTGGTTTTGGGTGTAGTTTATTGGCTTTGCAGGATACAGTGCGCCAAGGAACGAGTGGCGTTGTCACGAAGCTCTCTAGAAAAGCGCAAGTCTCGAAAATCAAAAGATCAGTTCATTAGTGTAGAGAGCGAGCCGAATGAACGCAATAATAGTGTCAACAAATTGATCCCTCCATGACATTTACAGAATTCATGTCTCAAATCGCCACATCTTAAACTGGAAAAACATGCGGGATAATTTTTTATGCTTATTTTTCAACATCACGCATCGTTGCAACGGTTCACGTACTTCGCGGCTACTCTGCTTCAACTTAGAATGAACCGCAGCACATGCTACGGGCTCTCTTGGCCTTTCAGGCGCCAAAAAGGTTGCGATGCTGCGCGGGAGATGCGCCAAGCACTGAAACGGTTCCGGTCCGCAGGAGTTTGCAAGGTCTCAACGACAAAGCAGCCTCTTGCAACACCAGTGAGCTAACGGTGCTCGGAATTCCCACGCTCACATTGCAGCAGAGCGAGCGCGGTCGGCCAGATCGAGGCGCAGTCGGTTCTCATGTCGCGATTGCTACGCCGTTGCTCTGTCTTGCACCGACATTCCAAACAGCTCGCTCGAGGCTGCATGCGGGCCAAATACACAAGTCTATAGCGCGATATAGTGTCGTTACAACGTGTAAAAAGTAGTGCTCACCTCGACAGGGGCGCAAGCAGCGGCGCTATGTCCGTCGTCGCCCACGTCGAGAACGACGAAATATACATTAAAAACACTTTTTAACACCCGAAACAAATATTTAATTACTTAATCGTGATTTTTTCGCCACCTTAGGGACGTCCTATTACCTCACTGCTCTGCAAATTCCTCAAATATGCAGACGCTATTGCTGATATTTTTCTTTTTTTACTATTCTGCGATATGATAAGTCGTTAGCACTTTCGAGCCCAGAACCACTGCATGTGTTGTCATCGTTTTGTTAGATTCGCGTTTTTTTTTTAACTTCAGCTTTGGGGATTTTTGCATCTGTGTTGAATTTATGATTACATGGTTTAAGAAATGGTACAGTGTTTGTTACATTTACACAACCCTCGCGAAACAAAAAATCAGTTTTTAGCGTGCTGCGAAATATACGGCACAGCTCATTTCTGAGTAATATTTTTTCTTTATGATTTCAGTTTATTTGGGGACATCGTGCGCAGAAAGAAGACGCAGTTATTTTTGCATTTTAGTTTAGAGTGTGGGTTTTACGGCGTAAAACATAGCATCTTCATACCTCCCGTTCTTGGTTAACATTAGGGAAGGGCAGTTCCTTTGGGACTCCAAAAACTATCTCGGCGAGAACTTTTCTTGGCAATGCAGTGGAAAGGAGGAGAGCCCGCGCACAGCTTTATTCAGCGCTCAAAATGGGAGAGGGAGCGCAGGCCTGTATCTTCTACTGCACTGCCAAGAAAAGTTGTCGCCGAGTAGCCGTCGTGCTGCTGTCCTGTTCACTCGGTATTGACAGCAGAGTAGACGCTATGCGTATTTTAGGCCAAGCGTGTCTCCGGTTACGGTCACGTGACTATAGTCTCCAAGCGGGTCACAAGGCAGAGCACAGCACCTGCCTGAAGGACACGGCTTGGTAGACCACTCACATAGCATCCACTGCACTATCAACTTTGGGACGAACTCAAAAAAGTATCCACTGACAAATCCTCTAGCTGTGTTCATTGTTCGGCTGACCCTCGAAGATAAGCCCTTTGTGGGCGCACCCGCCTGGGGACCTTGAAGAAGCAGGATGCAGGCGAAAGGCTGGATGGAGGGGAATGTTTCCTCCTCACCTCTCCAGCAACCCATCTGCTTCACCCTACCAGCATTCCATTCCCTGGCCCTGACTGAACTCTTAGCTGCGGCCTGTGTGGCTCAGTGTTTGAAAAGTAATACGCGTATATCGGCAACAAGTGATTTCTTCGAAGAAGTCACAAAAATTCTCGTGATGTGGTTTAGTTCGGCAAATGACAGCTTGTACCGCATCGTGTTGAATCTTCACCGAACCCTACCATCTCGTTTGTGTGTGTACGTGTGTACGTGGTTGTTCTCCAGTGCCCATATCAACAAATATCTTGGAATACATCTTTCAAGTCCGCCAATTTTTCGGTAAGTGCACGGCAACCTGCTTGTTGGCAACGAGTGACCGCTGTTCTACGGGTACTCTTCCAGGTTATCTATAGAATTAGGCAGTGTCTATTCTCCAGGCAGCCGGGACAATAATTTTTCCGAAATTCTACCCAGAGTCCCCTCCCATCAGCTGCCTGAAATCATGCAACTCCCGGTAGAATACTGACTTTCTTGTTCTCCCGGCTGTTCGTGGAAACACGTTTCATAGACAACTTTTCATGAACACACGTTTCATGGACACGTTTCGTCGACACTAACATATCACCGACACTCGCTACGCGAATCGCACGCCGCGGGGAAGTTTTTTCGCGGAAGTGAATATTCTGCCGGCAGCCCGGGAAAAGAATGCCAGCAGTTGTGTCGTCCCCTTTTGGGACTCGTATAAAACGAATTGGGAAAACGGCTATTTAAGCTATAGAGTAGCTCACTGGTAAGGTGTCGGCCTCATACATAGCGGGACCCTGATTCAATACACCAGTGTGGGCTTATTTTTTTTCCCTAACATTTTTTAGCATTTGACGATATTTAAAACATTTTTCTTTTATGATTAAAACTGAAAAAAACGAATGTTGTGCACAAACTTCGCTGAATTAAATGGTATGGGACTGCGCCCTTCCCGGGGGTTGAACAGAGGACATAACCCGGGGAAAACAAATTCCGCCAGTTTCGGACGGCGCGTGTATCACTCGAACAGCGCGTGTATCACAGTCTGCGGCTGCTCATTAGAAAAATATTAACCCAATTGTCCCACCTGTACACGCCGCTTCCCAGCGGCCCGCCGGCGGCCCAAGCTTCACTGTCCTCCATTCACCCCCCGAAAGGGAGTCTCATACCATTTAATTCAGCGAAGTTTCGTTGACAACATTAATTTTTTTACAGTGTTAATCGTAAAAAAGAAATGCCGTAGGTATCGCCAAATGCCTAGAAGAAAGAAAGGTAATCCCACAGTGACGATTAAACTAGGGTCCCGCCGCATAAGAGGCGGACACCTTACCAGGGAGTTACCCTACAGCCTCAAATAGTTGTTATAACAATTCGTTTTATATGAGACCCAATAGGGGGCAACTGCCGGCATTTTTTCCCCCGGGCTATTGTGCCGGCGGCAGAATATCCACTTCCTTTTTCGCGGGTGTGTCACCGGCCGGCAGACCCGTCCACGCAGCTTCGCGGCGACGTTCTGCGACGGTTCATGAAAAGAATGTTAACCCACGTGTCCCACCCTACATGCCATTTGCGGCGACAATTTGGGGTAACTTGTTACCAGAAAAAAAAAAGCTAATCATAATATTTTGTAAAACAATCTGCTGATGAAACAGCGTGTCAATAAAACGATCTGTCAATGAAACGTCATTCGATGAACTGATGCCACCGCCAATGATAGGCGTCTGTCAGGAGAATTTTGGGGAAAATATTTTTCCAGCTGCCGGGAGAACAGACAATATGGCCTAGAATTACCCCGGTTCTGTTTGCTTCGCAATATTTTCAGCTGTATAAAAGCTTAGCAGTACCTCTACATTTCGCAGATCGCTTGCACGTTTGTACTTCTCTACGGAACATGCTGTGTGTAATAAACTTCTAGGGGATTTGAACAGAATATTTTGTGTCTGTTTTGCTGTCTGTTTACAAACTCATATGCGAGTACTTTTTCTTAACACGTTTCCTTCATGTATTAAATAGGTTAATTCAGTTCGAGACGTTTTAAATGAGTTTGAGATATCCAACCTTCCAGACGATACCCATTCAGGGTTAACGAATAATTCGCATGGGTGCCAGGTGCTAGTTCGAGAGCGATTCATTTCAGCAAGCATTTGTCAGCGGAGGGATGCCTCGTCTAGGCTTCTGCTAGAGCAAGTGAGCCAGCACTGCCTTTCGTGGCTTGATCGCGTCTGTTCATTTGCTTGTGCGTGATAGATTCAGTTACATAGTTCAGAAAGAGCTAATGGTGGCCAGTCATCCTTGACTTCACGACGACTTGGTTGAGGTTGCGGAAGAACTTTTAGTCGATTGTGAGCCAAGCTCTTCAGAACATCGCGATGGTACAGAAACAACTGAACTAATGTAGAGCCTTGGCCCATTCACAACGCGCTGCTTGGGAGTGTGCTTTACTACGACCAATGTGGGTTTGAAAGCGTTGATCTTCACCTTTGGATCTTTTTGTAGATGCCATCAGTGCGAAGCTAAAAATTGAAGAATCGGCAGCTTAAAAAATGGCGGTGAAGTGGCTGCCAGGGTCTTGCGACAAGAAAGGCGGCAGGAAGAGGCGTTCGGAAGCCGTAATGGCTCCCCAGCCCCAGGACTCGCCCCAGGGCTCGCCCCAGGACCCTCCCCAGGACCCTCCCAAGGACCAGGCATAGGCTCCCCGCTGAGCCTCCTCCCTAGCCCTTTTCAATAAAAGTTCCAGAAAATTATTAATTAATCTTGGATTAGTCATTTGCACGCCAGATAAAATAGTGCATAGACAAAGCATAGGAGCACCTTGGCATTTGTGCCCAGAATGCTTTTTTGCAGTGGGCTATTAATACAAAACAGGCCAGGGGTTTTTAAAACCCAATGTTGGAATAACCAGAATTTAAACGCATTGTCATCATCGCATAGCCAATATTAAAGATGTGGCATTAACATTGGCACATGCCAATGAATTAGCTTGACTGCCAATAACGGCCTATTCAATGAATGAACTTGTATGCCAATGATGGCATAGCCATTGAATTAGTGTGAAAGTCAAAATTGGCATAGCCAATGACATAGTGTGGATGCCAATGATGGCTGAAATATTGGTTTAACGATGGCCCAACAATGGTGCCAATGATGGCTGGAAAGTTGGTTAAAGGATGGCCCAACGTTGGTGCCAATGATGGCTGGAACATTGGTTGAACGATGGACCAACGTTGGTGCCAATGATGGCTGGAACATTGGTTGAACGATGGCCCAACGTTGGTGCCAATGATGGCTGGAACATTGGTTGAACGATGGCCCAACGTTGGTGCCAATGGCTGGGCCAACATTGGAAGAAGTTGCGCTTGGCCAGAATGCCAATGTTGGACCAACCTCTGGAGC